>JARFXV010000160.1:492500-629940 GCA_031761425.1 Cosmopolites sordidus | reverse complement strand
GACGTTGTAGAGCACACTGCATAACTAAAATGGAACTGGGCACGACATGTCGTCCGGAGAATAGATGTTATCTGGAGTATACGTATGTTGGAATGGAAACCCAGGACAGGAAAAAGATCTGGCGGTAGATCTAATACAAGATGGACGGACGGCATAAAACAAAAAGTTGATACCTACTTCCAGCAGTGGGGATGGGATAGGTATAGTGGATAGGGATCTTGTTCCTAATTCAGATTGCTTTTATTGTTGTAGGAATTTACTTCCCAAATTCCTATGTACTTTTCTGAAATCTGTAACCTAATTTTTATTAGCATTATTTCCAAATATAGTTATTTATTTCACTAGGCTAGAAAAAGCCAGAATAAAATATTGACTATTCAGCTCCGAAATCCTGGAATTTCTTATATTTCTTTTCGAGATACTTTATGCTTAATTAAATACATGATAAAATTTTCCTACCTGTACCGTTATATTAATTTATCTTTTTATCTCTATCCGATACGACCAAGAATTCCGATAACCTGACCAATATGAAGAATCGAAAATAAACCAAGCATTCCCTCGGATCGTGGAATTTCCATCCTGGTCCCGTTCCATTGTCCAAACGGGGAGAGGGAAACGGAAAAAAAAACGACGAGAAAATGGAAGACCAATGAAAAATATAAGTGCTTTAATGGATGCCCCGGTATTGTTAGAGTCAAGCGTACATATTTCGGCGGAATTCTTGTCATTAATCTTTAAGTTTTTTATTTCTTAAAATCGGTCGTCCCCTTAAACGTCACCATTTATAATGGGTCAACTTGACAAATTAGGTTTTTTCTTTCTACGATGCAGTTTTTAAAGTATACTTCAAGCTTGATCAATTTGTGTGGAAAAAAACGATAATTATATACTGAAGAATAAAAAAATGCTGAACACTGAAATGAAATTAAACACTGAAAAATATATTCTATTGGGTTAATTTTGTCATTTTTGTGTATAACTTGCCCTGTTTTATATACTAATAAAAAACAAAGTTTTACTCAGATTTAATACCAAAAAACCAGTGAGTAGGTCTACCAAGGATATTACAACATCCTGTAACTTTAGGAGACATGAACCGAAATGGCATAGCATGTCCCAATTTCAAATACCTCCTTCTCCTTTATATCCTTTATATCAGGGGGTCACTGAAATTATTTCTGCTTGAGTTTGGACTGGACAATGTAGGAATTACCACAATACCGTAGAGGGGGTATTTCCACAGTATTCTACGAACCTTTAAGGGTAGTTTTATTGTTTTCTGGTGCAGTTTGTTTCTGTCCCGTTTACAGTACAGACAAGTGTTTAAGCCGATTTTATATAATATGGCAAGTTTTAATCGTTGATTTTATAAAAATCCAGGAGATAAGTTTTGTTGCACATGCCGACGACTTACTTAAAGTCAAAGTCAGGTTTCAAGTACCTAAAAGAACATTTTCATCAATTAAATGATGCAAAACTAAAAGAAAGCATATTTATTAGACCTCAATTAAGGAACCTTCTAGGTTTTTTCCATTTTCAAGAAAAATTAAATGAAAAATAATTGGCTGGCAGCTTGGAAGTGTTTTGTAAGTTTAGTGAAAGGATTTCTGGACAACAAGGAAGATGAAAATATAAAAACCTCATAGATAAACCCTTTAAAGCCTATGAAAAACTATGGTGTCGCATGTCCTTAAAAATGCTTTTTTACCCATCTATATGGGGCGACTACTACTGGTTTTTAAAAAGAGATGAGATTATAGAACACAAGAGGAAAAAGTGAATATTATTTTTGTCGCTGTAGGACATCTCATGTAATATGTTTTTTATTCACTTAATCTTAATTATCTTTGTATAGATGTAACACGTTTTACATGTTTATATTATATAAACATTAGATTGTAAAAATATGTCCTCTTCTTTTTTCCCCACAACCGATCCCCTGTAACAAGAAAACTGTACGTGTTGCAGTAATTAGCTTATAATTTTCAGATCTAGTATTTCAAAATACTTTATATATAAGTTTAAGTTTGTTGACCTGTGCTAAAATTTTTGATTAATCCTGTCCCATTCAAGTTGCGGTCTGGCGTTATTTTGCTGAAATATGAGGTTTCAAGGTCTGCAATATTTGGGTTTCGAAAATAACTACATTTAAACTTTCTCTGATGGTTGCTAAGGGTGGCATGTACAAGCAAGTTGTACAAGCGTAACGCCCCTATACTATAATTTCTGGAGTGATATATGTATAGTTTTGTAATGCAAAAGTTCGTATTTTACATTGAAAACATTTCATGTTTCAAACCTTGATCATGACCACCTAAACAAAATGAAAACTGATCACTATAGCAGATATAGTTCAATTCCAGCTTTCATTCTGCCGCAAAAACATACACCCTTACCGGATGTCATGTCGATTTAACGCAGTACGAAATTGAATACTTTTAGGACGACTAGAACTTCATACTCCCGTATAACTTTTTTCGTCAAACCATGTTATATAGGTCGTGAAATCCAATTTTTCTAAAACTGAAACTTCTTAAACTGAAGAAGTACTTCAATATCAAAAGCTTGTCACTTTTCAAACTCGTTTAACAGCCATTTGTACAGCTCTAACAAAACTACAAGGACTGCTAACCTTACTAGCATACGATATAACAAGACATTACTTAATAGCAATGTTAGATTAGAATTTATCTATGTCAATGATACTTATATATTCAGCTATATATATACCATATAACCATATTGAATTTGAGTCTACCGAAGACATAGCAATACAGTTATTTTTATCTAAATTAAATGTAGCAGTTTCTTTTACCAAACTAAAAAAAAGAAAAAAATATATGAAGATGGCGTTGCTTCTCAGGAATATTCGGATAATATGATTGCTCATGCGTTGAAAGAAAACATTGAAACTTTTAACCATATTGGATGCTGAGTTGTTTAAACAGTCGTTTATGTCGGTCGATGTTCGTGTTTCTCTAAAGAACACGGGCCGGCCAAAAACGGCAACCACTACTATTTACGAATTAAGATTAGGGAGATAGCAGAAGCTGTGGGCATCTCGAAAGGATCTGTTTTTCATATATTAACTGAATATTTGGACATGAAAAAGCTAACCGAGCATTGGGTGCCACGATTGCTCACTCGGGACCAAAACGCACTTGAATGAACATTTTCAAAGTCCTGTCGAAGCAGTTTACGAAACATCAGACGAGTCTCTCAATTCAAATATTTGGGTGAAATAATCATGGAAAATGGGTTAGAAAAAGCGGCCAATAAGGGTAGATGTCAAAAAATGGAAACGGCATTGAGACTTACACAAAATATTTATAACAAAAAATGCCTATCTAAAAACACAAAACTGAGACATTACAACACGGTTATTAAGCCAGAATGTCTGTATGCTGCAGAAACACTCATTTTGAATAGAAAGAGGGACATCGAGGACATTGAAAAGAAGGAAAGAAAAATCATAAGAAAAATCCTAGGCCCCAAACAAATAAATAGCACAACATACCGACTTCGAGAAAACCAAGAAATCAAACAATACACAGATATACATAGCGATATGAGAAAAAGAAGACTTAAGTTTTACGGACACATCAAACGGATGAATCCGAGTAGGCTAACTAGACAAATAGTCGAATTTTATGAAAATAGGAGTAGAGCTAAAGTAGAAATAATTAAATGGATTGCGGCAATTAAAGAGGACCTAAGATCAGCAAATATTATACAAAGTGAAATTCAGGATAGAGGCTGTTTCAGACACAAGGTTAACGATTGGAAGGTTGGCCAGAGAGAAAAATGTAGGAAGACTGGAACAACTTGGTCTGACGAAAGGAAAAAAGCTCATAGCGAAAGAATGAAATTAGTATGGGCTCAAAGGAAGGCTAATAACAAAAACTCCTCTAATTGTACTTCGCGTGGTCCACCAAGGCCCACATGTGAATAATAATAATAATAATATATATATATATATATATATATATATATATATATATATATATATATATATATATATATATATATATATATATATATATATGTATATATATATATATATATATATATATATATATATATATATATATATATATATATATATATATATATATTGCTCATTATCCACCAGGGCCCACACGTGAATATTAATAATATATATATATATATATATATATATATATATATATATATATATATATATATATATATATATATATATATATATATATATATATATGAGCAATGGTTAGTTGCTTGATCGGCAGGAAGCCCCACCCATCCCTTACACAATTCTTCATTATTCTTGGCGAGAGAACATATGACGGTACCCTGATGAGTCTAACCATCAACAGACGAGCTTCCTTCCGGTCAAGCAACTAACCATTGCTCATTATGGTAGAGACGCAGGTTGTTATGCGTTCCACATGAGATTGTGGAACCCAACGGTCGAAGGTGTATAACTCCTGACTACTATTGTCTCGTTGGACGCAGTCCAAAGAAGTCAAAAAACTCCATATATATATATATATATATATATATATATATATATATATATATATATATATATATATATATATATATATATATATATAGGTTCTCGGGTGGAACTGCGTTTTAGACCTGAAAAAACTTGACGTTTCGACTTCCAATTTGAAGCTATTATCAAGAGAATCTAGTTGATTTACTCCGAGGCCTCAATCTGCCTACTCCCCAGAGTTTCCCAACTAGAAAAGAACGTGGTCGGCGCGACTTCTGCATTTATAGGTAAGGTTGTGGGTGCAGCGCTCTGGTGAGGGATGGCTCCCACACGGGAGGTAGAGGTTTGACTGGAAGGGTTTCAGATGGGCAATTTGGAAATAAGAGGTTTCTATGTATTTGGAACTCTAAGACCGTCGTCCCTCTTGTTTAAGCAGTCTGAGCATTTTTCGAACTCAATTGCTTCACGAATAATGCGGGGTTTGTAGGAATATATAGATGCGATTACTTTAGCCTTGTCGAAATCTATTTTGTGACCTGTTTGAGAGATCCGATTTCGGACGGCGAGAGAATACTCGTATATGCGATGTTGGATAAGTCTGTTGGTTTGGTCATATATGATTGGGAGCAGCCAGAACAAGGAATCTCATAGACACCATGTGACTCTTGTGGGATATTATTCTTTACTGGTCTAAGGAAACTGGATATATTTCTTATACTGTCTTTTTATATACTGTCTTTTTATCTCCCCCCAAATTCACTATATCCTAAATACCACATTTTTGTAAAATATCCATAAAACATCCTTTGATCTTTAATTGATCGTTATCAGTCTTGTTTAATATAGTTCCTAGGGTCCGTATTTTGCCACTTGTAGCATATCCTTAATTTTTAAAATATCCTCTCTAAAGTGTCTATATGCTATACATCATAATAGGCCTGTCTGGCTATCATTGCTGGTTGGGCCAGACAATATACTTTAAGCATCACGCGATTACCGATGCTCTGATATTTTGGCTTCTCAGGACTTCCCAGTTATACTGTTTTCCATTACGAGCTTTCCTCTCATAACAGGTGGGGCAACTACGATGCTATCATTTTAATTTTTTATAACTTAAAAAAAAACATGTTTATTTCGTCTTTAAGTTGACGTTAATCAGTTTTTGGAAATAATGTAATCAAATATGACCGATTAGTGGCAATGTAACTTTGCAGCTTGCAGCGATTTCAGTACGGATGTTGTCCTTGAGTTGCTTTATGGTTTGCGGCTTATTTATGTGAACCTTTTGTAAATAATCCGGGGCCGTCAAACCAGGGGATCTGATAGCATTACAGTATTCTAGTCCCTTATTATATTCTGTAGGTAACAGGTTTTGAACAATTTGAATTTTATAAGAAAACATGTGCAAGTCACCTCTCGTCAGCAAGTCAAATTCGGCAAAAACTGCGTGTGGAAATTCCCAAACATGAACCACGTCGTCGTATCAACATTTATGGAGACTCCTCCACACTTTGCTCTACCCGTACAATACTTTCAGCGCCTCGCACTATTTATATATCTCTGATGCGGGACCCACCCCCAGCTATTCCTCTTCTTGAAATTGTTTGAAAAAACCATAAATTGTCGTTTTATGAGGCACCGAACGATTACGATATTATCGCCTAAATTCACGTTGAGTTGCAACAATTGATTTTTTTTACGGAAAATTACAACAATTTCGGTGCATTATATTGCGGTGCTCTTATACACAACAACCACACCCAAACTATCACAAATGTCACGAAAAAAATTCTTTAGCATTGAACAGACATTGACTTTTGAAAACACTTACTTAATTTGAATTACTGGCTGACCTAGAATTTAAAAAGCTGTCTTTGTAGATAGTCTTCGGTTGCTGTGATCGCTACTGCATCATTTTCTTAGTACATCATGTTGGTTACTTTAACGGTGATTTTGTAGGGGTAAGTACAGAAAGCGCCAATTCTTCTATTGGTACCTTGATTAATGCAATAGTTGGAACCGGTAAATTTGAACACTAAATTTGAAAAGATCGCCACGAAAACAAGTCTTTAATTACTAATATCTATATTATGGTCATGTTCGAGTAACATGCACTCGAAACAACTCGGGGCACCACAAGATTTTTGATTTCCACCATGTCTTCTCACTACTTTAAGATACTACTTACTACTTTAAGGGCACTAACTACATATTAGTTTATCCTACTATATCCTCAATTATAAGCAGATCAATAGAAAAATCGGAGATTTATGAAATTAGATGTCACGATTGTGATCGAAGATATATTGGACAAAGTAAAAGATCCATATTAACCAGATAGAAAGAACACACTTCCCATATAGATATAGGAGAAATACAAAATCTTGTGTTGCCCAACATGTACTCGAGCATGACCATAATACAAGGTCTGTAAATATGAAACCGGAATTTGCCCATAGATGGCCATAGCTGTCAATGTAGTTACCGTCAAACTGCGTCATTGTTGCCACTTCCATGTTGACATCTGACAAAGATTATTAACTCACAACAATACAAGTTTCATACAACAGTATAGTTAGTAATAGCTTTGAATATGTCGAATGTTGTGCCTGGAAATTATGATTTGTGGACAGCATTGATTTTCTGTTACCATTTGAACAAAACTGCTGCAGAAGTAAACCACAGTGCTTTGAGTGGTTTAAAAAATCCAAAAGTGGCGATTTTGACGCGAGAAAAAAACGTGGAAAACCACCGAAAATGCAACAACTCGAGAATTAATTAAAGGTGACACGAGAAGCCGTCTCTATACGTTTGAAAGTCATGGAAAAGATCTAGAAGATGGGAAAATGGGTTTCACATGAACAGAATGAAAAACAGCAGGAAAACCGAAAAACCGCTTGCGAAATGCTGCTCACATGGTACAAAAGAAAATCATTTATCCATTGAATTGTGACTGGTGATGAAAAGTGGATATATTTTGAGAATCCTAAGCGTAAAAGATCATGGGTAACTTCAGGCGAACCCTCGACATCGACTGCAAGGCTAAATCCCTATGGACGGAAGACAAATCAGACAATCAGACTCTGTGTTTGGTGGGATCAGAAGAAATGATCGATTTGAATCAAGCTTTGCGTGAAAAACGATCAGAATATAAAAAAAGACAACACAAAGTGATTTTGCTTCATAATAATGCACCATCACAGACAGCAAAACTGGCCAAGGAAACGATTGAGACGTTTAGTTGGGAAATACTTTCGCATGCAGCTTACTCACCAGACTTACGAAAATGGCTCAATGACTGGTTTGCCTCAAAAGAACAACAGATTTTTTGCCGTGGTATCCACAAATTGTCAAACAGGTGGGAAAACTGTATAGCTAGCGATAGGCAATACTTCGAGTAAAATATTTTTATTATTTTCATACAACAAACGTGTATTTTCTATACAAAAATTCCGGTTTAAAATTTACATATAGTGTGGTTCAAGATATACCGTTGACCGAATTGCTGCAATAAACTGTTAATAACTAATAATTGTAAAAGAAAACATTTATCGTCCGATTCTAAGCAAATTGTTAAAAATGAGTATGTTTCTTTATTGAATAGGAGGCTTAATGTAAATGCCGCCGCCGCAGCAGAAATGTCTTCATTAACGAAAACGCCGTTGTCTACAGTTAAATATATTGTGACAAAGCCAATTAAAGCCAAAAAAGTTCGTAGTGATTCTGGTAAAAGTGTGTGACGACAAATGTGTTGACGAAAGCGACAAAGACTTAATTCGAAGCAAAATTTATGCTATGCATGAAGAGCAAACTCTGCCTGCATTACATTCATTGCAACAACGACTAAGGAAAGATTTAACCAACATTCTTTGCAGCATAACTAGCCTCCGGAAAATATTATCCCTAATGGGTGTTGCATATCGTAAAATTAATAAAAGACAAATATTAATGGAATCACAATTGATAAAACATGGTTCGATACACATGAGACGTCAGCAAAAGGATCGGTAGATACATCAAGAAAATGCCAAACCAAATCACCAGCAAACAAGGGAAAAAGAATTACAATTTTACATGCTGGTTCCGAAGATGAACGGGTTCCAAATTGTTTACGGCTGTCCTCCAAAAATATTAAACATTCATCTTTGGAGTACCATAACGATACCACAGGAGAACTTTTTGAAGACTGGTTTATAAATATTCTTTGGCCAATGTGCCTAAGAAAAGCGTAATTGTAATGGACAATGCTAGTTATCACAGCCGCCAAAAAAATAAAGTAAAAACACCAAATTGGAAATTCAGAACTATTTGTTAAAAAACGATATATACTTCTAAAATACATATAAAAAATGTGATCTAGAAATATTAAAGACATTTAATATTAAAAAGGAATATGGATGGATGGGATACCATTGCTGCCAATATGGGACATATAGTTTTACATACAGTTTTCCGACAGGACCTTACGCTTTACCTTGAAACAGACTAAGAAGGTATCGGATACGAGTAAAAAGATACCAAGAAAATATTCAGTTTAATCGAGCTCAAAAGCAATTCTATAGAAATCTTACAGTTACAGACCTTACAGTTATACCAGTTATCGACCGTTGTAGTCACGAAGTTATAGCACGGCAAATTCAGAATGCAATAGATAACCCCAGAAAGATCCCTACATATTTTACTTTAGGAATAACATACATGTTACCCGAATCAGAAAACTTGGAAGAAGCCAAGAATTATAGACCAATTACGTGTTTGCCAGCAATATATAAAATTATCACCGCAATCATAAGCTCCAAAATCAGAGAACATCTCACGAAATCTGATATATTGGCCTGGAAGCAAAATAGATGTAAACAACGAGCATGCGGTTGCAAGGAATTACTGGCTATTGATACAATTATTATCAAGCACGTTAAATCAATACATAGAAAATTATTACTAGCATGGGTAGATTATCAAAAAGCCTTTGACTCCGTTCCCCATTCCTGGCTTAAAGAAATACTATATATCTGCAAAATTGATGCTCGAATAATCAATGTTCTCAACCATGGGAATGGAAAGCTGTGTTTGAAAGACTACAGGACTGCCGAGATTGCTATTAGAAGAGGAATATTTCAAGGGAACAGTCTGAGCCCACTCTGGTTTTATATGGCTCTCAATCCCTTGAGTCGCATGTCGAACAGTAGTGGTAACGGTTACAGCATCAACTTAGAAGTTTGCTAGAATTAGTCGTCATTTAGCCAGGCTATCAAAATGAAGCTGGGGATAGAAAAGTGTGCAGTATAGCACGTGGAAAAGGGAAAAATCACCCAATCTCAAAAACTTACATTAATGGACAATGTCACAGCTATTCCAGCCCTACGCCCACATGAAACCTATAAATATCTAGAATTCCAAGAAGACCTCAATATAGATGAAAAAATAAATAAACAATAGATCAAAGATGAGTAATTTCACAGGATCAACAAAATTTTAAGAACATATTTAAACGCGAAAAACAAAATAACTGCACTCAGCACCCGGGCCGCTCCAATAATACCTACACCTTCGGAATTTTAAACTGGTCCTCAACAGAAGTGAAAGCCCTGGATCGCAAGCTCCGCACTACGTTAACCAAGCATCGGATGTTGCATCCAAACTCTGCTATTAAGAGGTTGTATTTGTCTCGAGACAGAGGCGGCAGAGGAATTGTCAGCTTCAAAGAAGCACAGCAAAAATAAATAGACGGGTTAATAACATATTTTCCGTCTAAAGATCTCCCATTCTTCAAAAACTTGATTGGGTATGATGGATGTGGCTCTTTCACCTCTAAATTTAGCTATGGTACAGCCTATCTATAAAAATGTTAAAGAAAAGCTAAAAAATCAGTGGCAAAGAAAACCCATGCATGGAAGGTTTTATAACAACCTAAATCAAGAAGACGCAGACCCCAGAGCAAGCAACACCTATCTTATCTCTGGATATCTGTTCCCTGAAATAGAGGGAGCTTTAATGGCAATCCAAGATCAAGTGGTCCCTACTAGATATTACAAGAAGCATATCATGAAACAACTCTTAAACACAACAAAATGCCGGCTATGCAACAAAGAAAAAGAAAATGTTCAACATCTCATTTCGGCTTGCACCTATTTAGCTCCAACTGCTTACTTAAGCAGACATGAGAACATGTGGAAAGTTATCCACTTAAAGATAGCTCAGAGAGTCGGCCTAGTAAACCAATAGTTGCCTCCTTATAAATATCAACCGCAACCGGTTGTTGAAAACACCTCAATAAAATCTTATGGGATACTCTAATAACCGATCGTAGTATGGTGCACAATAGACTTGCTGGTTGTGGATAAGAAAAACAAAGATATGTCATATCATTGATTTCTCTGTCCCCCCTGGCTGAAAATCTGAATAAGGCATATAAACAAAAAGTGCAAAAATACCAAGAACTACCTGATAAAATTCGAGATATTTGGCATATGAAAAGAGTTACTGTTAAACCTTTTATAATATCCGCGAATGGCCTAGTGCATAAACTATCATTGCTGCACTTAAATGATCTTCAAATAGAATTCAATACCATAAATTGGGTGCAGAAGGCAGTCATACTCGGAACAACAGCAATTATCCGTCGAACCCTTTCGACCTGATACCTAGTCGTCTTGAGCAATCCGACGACAAAATGATAGGTCACAGAAATGTGAAAAAAAACAAAATTAAACAATATTTTATTTTTTTCAAAATTATTCAGAAATTAAACAATTCCGACTCTGGCACCTTTGAAGAAACTGGAAATATTTTTATTAAAATGTATTAGGGGCAATTAAGATTTTACCAAAAGGCAACGAATATATTGAACCGAACTATACCTGGTATATTTAGATATTAGTAATTTATGACTTATAAAAAGAAGTATAAATATAATGGGGCTTTGAATGCGTATGAAAATATTTAAATAGAAAATTGTAAGAAACCCATGAACTGGAATAAACGACCTATTCTATTTAGTAAACTTTTTAAATTATTAATGTAACGCCTAGTTAACTTCACGGTATTGTTAACATTAAAAATTTTACACGATTCATTAGTAGAGACCGGATTTCTTATAAAATATAAGTGAATAAATCGTATCATGCGATGGCGTGTAACTTCAATTTATGAAAAGCTCTATAACGCCAAAATACTTTATATTATTTTATTTTATGGATTAGTTGGTTTTTTTGTATTGTATGATAAAAAAGTAGCATGATAATGATAAAGTTAGTATTATTTAATTTTTCTATAGAACGAGTCAGAAGTCTACGTCTATGACTAAACAAACTGATAGCAGTGACCTTGCCCGAGCTCGGGCAAAAATCAGCTCCCAATTCATTAGGTACGGCTGTCATATATATAGAAGATAGTTTAGTTTTAGAATTAAGACTGAATCATCTCCTGATGATGTTAGACTGGTTAGGGAAATGCGCATCGAGAAGATTAAAAAAGTTATCGTCATGTAGATTGAATTATTGTTAAGAGTTTAAAAAGTGATTTGGGGTTAAGTGATAAATCTCTTTTTAATTCGTGATCTCTGATTAATTGATGTAATATACAAATAAGAATACAACTTTTGTGAACAAATGAAATCCAATTTCAACTTATTATTTACACGCAACCCCGACTCAGTTATGAAAATGAAAAATCGACTCTGTTGATAAAAAAAAAGCAGGACCATGACTAAACGCCCTACCTTTAAATAATTAACTGGCTGTGCGAAAAAGCGCCAACGCACGTCCGCAAATAAATTCGGCCGCAGCCGAAGTGCTTGCTGGGCAAATTTAATTTGCAATTTATATTTTATAAAGACCCTCCTTCCGTCGTACCGCCCAACTAGCCCGAGGTATTAATTTTAAGGATACATATCAAAGACGTCGTTGGTTGGTATCGGTTCTGGGAAACGAGAAGGGGGGAGGAATGCGAAATTTAACGAATATATTTGCCATGCTTTTAACAATTAAAGCACTGACTTTAATTAAGAAAATTTGTTGACTTAGGCGACTAAGTTGCTCAGTTTGGGAGATCAAGAGTTTGCCAAGAAGGAATAGGAGGGCAAGGATCAAGAACAAATATACATTAATGACTTCTTCCTTTACAACAAGGACATTAAACGGCTAATATAAGTTGCTAAATTTGAAACTTAAATACATTGACAATATCAAATATTCAGAATTAATGCTTAAGTTGCAAAAAAAACCAGGAAACAAATACAAAAAAAACACATCTCACAGGAAAAAAATAATAAAAAGCATATTTAATTTAGAGGAATGAATTGACTGACTAAATTTGAATATATTTATAAGGATTTTAGTAAGACAAACTTAGAAAGGATTTTCCAACATTGTCATATTGATAAATAATATAGAATTAAACTTTAATTTCTAATTACTACAGCTGGATGCTAAAACTTCTCCCACAAAAAGACGTAACTGCACTCACAGCTATAACTGATGCTGTCATGTAACTAGGACTGTTCCCGCAGAACTATCAATCGATAAGCTTACTGCCATCCATCAGCAAGATCACCGAACAAGTCCTCCTGAAAAAACTGATGAAGGTGATAGAGACGATAAATCTCCTACCACTAGAATAGTTCGGCTGCAGGCACCAAAACAGTTACTGAGGGTAACGGAAACAGTAGCCGGAGGACTCTACAGAAGACCCGGCATAATTGCACAGCTAGACGTTGAACTAATATTCGACACAGTGTGGCACGACGGACTAATACACAAAATGGACCAGTTGTGGAACCGGATCTCTCAAAGAAGATACCTGGGCAGAGATCCCGCAAGGAGCTGTACTAGCCACACATAATATCTACATTAGTGACATGCTCGTGAATAACAACACTAAGATAGTCATCTAAGCGAATGACAAAGTCATCATTGCGGCCAAATCCGCCTAACTAAGCTTTTGGAAAACTCTACATTCAGGAACATCCAAACGACCAGGCGGAATGTTTAATAGCATGGCAAATTACAATGAACGCAGACAAGAACAAAAGTATTGTACATAACAAGACGAGACGACCCGTCAAAAACCTTCACATGGATGATAACCCGATAGAATGAACACTATTTTGGATGCACATCAACAACAAGCTCAGATAGAAAAATAAGTAAAAGCTCCCAGGACCGAAGCAGCCGCTCTAAGAAGATACCTATATCCATCCACTCATTTGCCCGAACAGCAAGCTACAGACAAGGTTTTGCTATTTTTGATCAAAGTAATTGCAAAACCCATGATCACATGTGGCTCGATAGTTTGGGAACACTGCAAAATGTTATATAGTATGAAGAGATGCAGTATGAGACAAGAGTATGGAGAGCTTTGAAAACTCTTTTACCTTTCAAACTCATTCGAACAGATAGAATGAAGCGAACAGACCCACTCTCGCAGTTCTGCAGCGGAAACTCCTACGGAAGGGTGAAAAGGACTAAAAAGTCGCGAGTCTGATGCGGAAACTCCTTCGAAAGGATGGTAAAAATAAAAAAAGCGCGGCCCTGAAGCTTAAACTCCTGCGAAAAGACGATAAAGATTAAAAAGTCTCGGGTCTGAAGCGAAAACGTCGATGGAAGGATAAAGATTAAAAAGTCGCGGGACTTAAGCGGACACCCCTACGGAAGGATGATTAACCCTCAAGAGGATGGATATGGGAAACCCAGGGGTGAATTAAAAGTATTTTTCCTTTATATATGGTCACGCTGAAGTGATGACTGAGTGGAGGAAAAGTTTATACTATCCCCACTACAAATCTCCCCTCATAGTCATCTTAAGATGTGAATACTAACAAAAATATAAGCATCGGTACGTACGGTATTCAGTCTATGGGTATACACCACCCAGTGCTGTTGTTGCGTCAGTGTTTTGTCAATAAATAAAAAGCGTTAAATAGCCTTTCTGCACAAATAGTATGTTTTTTTCGATCTTGACACAATTTGTGGTAAGTAAATCATAAATATTATATTTTCTATAGTTTTTTTATTGAAAACTTCAATTTTTATTTTTTTTAACATTTATTTATCGGTTTCTTTCATTTTCTATTTACCTCAAAATGAACACGTGTTCTCGTACTCGCTGTGCGTCTGAAGTAGAAGCGTTATATGAGGCAGTTGATATTTTCGACGACAAAGAGAGTGAAAGCGAGACCGAATCGATTTTTGAAGAGCATCATACCAGTAAACTTTATCTAACTAAATAAATATATTTTTTTAAAATAAAGCTAAATTATGTAATAAGTATCTGAAAGTACATTAAGTCCCCTTTTAAATGCCGTTGGAAGAAAGTTTTTATCTGATATGATGGTTTGAATAGAACTCATTTTATTATTTTTTTGTTATTTTTGCTGATTTTTTCGATGATATTAGGAATACTATTATTTTTTAGAACATTCTATAGATATAGCCTTTTTCTGTACTGATTGGGGTTTAAATAAAATAATTAATTAAATAAAATAATAAAGATATATTAAATTGGATAATTTAATCAAAAGATCTTAATCAAAGACATACATGTGCTTCTGAATCGGGAAGTCGCTTAGTGCTTTCCTTGAGAGTTAAGATTAAGAAGCCGTGAGTCCAAAAGCGGTAACTCCTATGGAAGGATGACAAAGATTAAAATGTCGCGGATGTGAAGCGGTAAAATCATACGGAAGGATGATAAATATTAAAAAGGCACTACAGTACGGTAATATTTACCCCTCTTGGTATATGAATTTTCTATTTCTAGTGATTTTAGTACTAATATCCATAGTTCAGATCTGGAGTAATAGGAAGCCAAAATTCTTTATATCTATTTCGTTACGGTTTTCCCAATTTTAGAAAAATACGATTTGCATGACATTACCATTACTTGACATACCAATGGCGTCAACAATTGGGGAATCATGGTTGTGAGCAAGCCAGCGGTTATTTTGCGGTTGAATTTTGCATTAACGATGAAAGCTTTTTCGTCAGTGGTCGATTGTGTCAACCTTCAAACGTCATGTCTCAAAATTTCATGACAATCTGTCTACCAGTTTCTGAGTTACTGTGTTTTAAGTGACGCTAGTTTTGTTATTTTTAAAACAATGACAAAACAATTTCGTGTGTTACACTAGATAACATCACAAAAATTTCATAAAATGATTTCGCAGAACCGTAAAGTGCAGCTGCAGGAGATATGAAGTCGAATTGAAGTCTTTGCACCATTTGCTTGAATATTCGGGAATACGTAAATTCCTATCGAAATGCGTTTGTTCGCAGCAGACCAAAAACAACAACATATTGATGAACAACATATTGAAAAAAAGGTGTTTTAATGCGGCATGTGACAATGGATTAAACATGGATCCATCACTGCACTCCTGAGTCAAATTGGCGGTCAACTGAGTGGACAACAGCCCGTGAAAGCATTCCAAAACGACCAAAAACACAATCATCGGCAGGCAAGGTTACGGCCTCTGTATTTTGGGATGTGCATGGGATATTGTTCATCGATCATCTCGAGAAAGGTAAAACCATCAATAGCGAATATTATATAGCGTTATTCGTGCGTTTGAAGGACAAGATCGAAAAAATGCTCCAAATGAATACAAAAAGTGCTGTATCACCAAGACAATGCACCATGTTAAAAAAGCTCGCTGGAAAAAATGCTGCTCCAAAGAGGTTATTGTTGAAACTGGAGGGTATTTTGAAGGAAAAGAGAAATTGTTCTATAAAAAAGGTGTAGAAATATTAGAAAAGCGTAGGAATGAGTGTATTGTTCTTCAAGGAGAATATGTTGATGAATAAAGTCGAAATTTGCAAAAAACAATATATTTTAATTGTCAGAACGGCGACTTATAGACCGATGTGTTACAAGACCTTTTTTACAGTTTTCACAAAAGCTATGATCTATCTTCAAAAATGAGATCACAAGCCCAAATTTTTACTCGACTCTTCTGAGGTTATTGACTTCCGCGAAAGCAATCTATCGCTAAGATATTATACGATGGAAAATTCAAATTGTCGAAATTTTGGTTACGCGCCGTGTGAAAATAAATGATCACACCTTGAACAAAATAAGACAAACACGTAAATTTTATTTGCGATAATATCAATAATTGTCAACTCCACTTTATTTTTTTGACTGTCAAAGACCGTAAGCAACCCCCATATATATGATAGTTTGGACTGAAAGAAAATTGACCTTAGTTGTTTATTTCATAATTTTCCACTTTTGAATAAATAGGTTAATAATAATCTATCGACAGTCAAGAATAAATCGTGTACCTGCAATACTTTTAGAATTTCGAGTCGTTTCTCAATAGAACTGAAAGGTTATAATCCACATCAAGCCCACCCATATATCCAAAATAAGGTATCATGAAAAATATGGCGCACTCGCGTCTCTAGGCTTCTACGCACTTACCGGAAAGATACTCCTGATTGTTCTATTTTGCTAATGTCAAGTTGACGATAAAGTTTGTTAATTCAATTGCCGCCGGAGTTAAAACTTTATATTAGTGTTCTATCTCTAAGAATCTTCATTAAGCAAACGCCTACCGGCATTTTCTATCTCGGAATTTGCCGACCCGAGTTTCCGCTTTAATTATGTCTCCATTGAAAAACTAGTTAGATTAATTCGGACTAGCTTATTTCTCGCTTTAAGAAAAAATAGTAGGTATAAGTTGAGACTAACTTTATTATCGATCAAAAACCGCAATAATGCTACTTAAGCGTAAAACGTTAGTATTTGCATACGCTCTGATTGATCTGAAAGAATAGTTCCCAGTAAATATTTCGAAATGCAAAGTAGACATACAAATATATGATATAAAATAATCTAATTAAAAAGTTCCAGCCTAACACATAACATATCTTTAAAATTGAGCGACTTTTTTACAGATGGCGTAGTGAATTTGTCTAGGTCTAGTCTCATTTCAGAAATGTAATATATGTTATTTATAAAAATTGTGTTCTACACAATATAACCCATTAAAATGTTTGAATTTTATGAAAATAGGCGTTCAGTGAAAAATGTTTTTAGAAAATTAGGTGATATTTACGGTTTGCACAATCATCCATCCGAAAGCACTATCAATCGAATTGTTCAAAAATTTCAAGAAACTGGTTCAGTAGAAGGTGAAAGAAGAGCAATATATAGTCGTATTGGTTCACAAAAGATACTGATTTGGTATGTGAAAGCGTTGCTGATTTTTCTTAAACAATCATATTTTCAGAAGAAGCACATTTTGAAATTGTTGGCTATTTAATAAAAAAAATTACCACATTTAGTATGAAGAAAATCCACGATTGATTCATGGGAAACCTTTACATCCTAAACGAGTCACTGTTGGGTGTGCATTATGGTCAGGAGGTGTAACTGGGTCGTATTTCTTTCAGAATGCTGCTGGTGAAGCTATAACTGTGAATGGTGTTCGATATCGTGAGATGATACCTAGGTTTTTATGGACTAAATTGAATAAAATTGATTTGGAGGATATTTGGTTCCAACACGATGACGCTACACCTCATTCTGGTGAGACAATTGATTTATTAAGAGAAAAATTTCCTGGACGAGTTATTGCAAGAAACGGTGATGTTAATTGGCCCCCAAGATCATGTGATTTGATACCGTTGGACTATTTTCTTCAAATCGCAATCGATTCCTGAACTAAAGAATGAAATTATTCGGATCATTGGTCAGATAGATTCACGGTTATGTCAAAATGCCATCCAAAATTTTGATAAAAGAGTGGACATGTGTGGGGAACTGCAAAAGCTGATCATTTGGCAGATATTGTCTTCAATTCTTTTATTGGAACCTTTGGAGTGAAACACTAAACTTGAAGAGATTTACCACTAAACACCAAATCACTTTTTTTGAACTTCTCGATGCAGGTTTCGTTAACCATGTTAGCATCATCAGATGATTTAATTTTTTAATTCAGATTAAAAAGCGAAACGTGCGTCGAAAAGTTCAAAAAAAGTGATTTGGTGTTTAGTGGCAAACTCTTCAAGTTTAGATATTGTCTTGTTTAAATGTCATACACTATGCTTCAATTATCAATTAAAAAAATGTTAAAATCAACACAAATTCTGTGTTTTATTCAAGAATTAAAAAATCGTTCAATTTGAAAGACCCTTTAGATGGCATTATTAAATAAAATAGTATGCTGGAATAGTCTATTCGTATTAGCTGAAGTTTAATTTTATTATGTGAGTTGAGTCCTTTATCAACAGCTGTTCAAATCAGACCTAGCATTTGTTTTAACCAATGGCAAAATTTCAGGAAATTCAAACCGACATGGTAAATGTGTTGAAAGATTCCTCTCATCACCTTATGCAAATACAAATCAGATTGTTCAATTTAAAGGTGGCCAAAAGAATCGGAAATACCCGATATTCTCATAACCATCCAATAGGCATCCAAAAAATTTCAAAACTACAGACATTATTATTAAAGAGTTGTTTATGGTTAGCGAAGCGATGAGTGAATGTAAACGTGAGAGTTAAATCTGTAGCCACCTCTTCTACGAGGGTATTCGAAAAGTTCTGAGTCTAATACAGAGATGGCTCGAGTATGACCAAACGACTGTGATATTTGTCAAGTATGATTCGTTAGATGTCGTACTGATAGTTTCAAACACTTTAATATGCTTGTTTGTGGCGACTAAGATGATTGTTCCGAGATGTCATATAGTACTTTGTTCTGCAGGATTTAATCCTGCGAACATCAAAAAGAGAGTTAGATTTCATTGCTTTCGAGCATGAATTTCAAGTTACGAAGCACATCGCTTTAAAGGATTTAACTCCTACGGTCATAAAAAAGTTAGATTCGAATTTAAATGATTCTTTTCTTTTGTTTTCGGTGGTAAAACTGTGGACTGCCGAATTTAAATGAGATCCCAGATCCATTGAACATGGATCTCGATAGACTAACTAACCATCCAGCCGAACCAACCGAAACTAGTAACCATCTCGATAGACTGTGTCCACTACATTTTATAGGATATTTTGTGTATGAAAGTACTACGTCTACCAAAGATGCATTCGAACAAATATTTTATTAAGAATGTGTAGACATATTTAAATATGATTCTGCTGAGTTTCAAGGATTTACCGTTATTCACCAGAAGGGAAGCAGCAATCCAAATAAAGTGATACGAGCTCCATATGCAGGAAAGGTCCGGGATGCGGTTTTCACGAATTAATAAGGTATGTTACTCATAGACTACCTAACCCAAAAGCAGAACCACCATCGGAAAGTATAAACCTGCACTACGAGGATAACTATGTATGTATCCGGCATTGGCAACAATGGTGTTGCTAGGAGCTATCTGATATATACATCATAAAGTTTGACATTGTTGACTATAAACGTATTCAGAAGGTTTTGTTATACCAACGCTATTTGTGTTGTTTAGTGACTTGAAAATTTTATTTGAAAAAATGGAATTAACTCGTGGGAATTTTTGTTCGATGATTTACTACGACTTTTGACGTGGATTAACTCAACAACAGTGCATCGATCAAATCACTTCGATTCACTTCACTTCACTTTTTGCCATGAAGCACCATCTAAAACCACTGTATATCAATCGTTACCGTCGTTCGCTCACAGACGAATTTAAAGAAGATCGTCCAAAATTGGTTGTTGTGCCAGATGTTTTCTGGCAACAACAAATACTGTGCGCGAACTAATAAAGCAAGATCGTCATGTGACACACCGTGAGATTGAAGCATCCCTGGGCATTAGTATAACAAGCATATACAAGATTTTACAGGAACAATAAAAATTCGGTTTAATCTCAATCGAAATGAAAAAATTGCCATGAAAATTGGTTTAAACGTATTCAAAAGTGTACTGGTCTTCGGGGAGAATATTTTGAAAAACAATAAAACCATTTTCAATGATATATATTTGTTTTTATTTATTATTCCAGATACATAAATAATAACCCCCGTGCTATTCAGGTTAACAGTCTACACCCGCCCAAAAAAAGTATTTTTTCAGCACAAAAACCATTGAAAATGTGACCTTTTACAACAAACATAGTTGATGCTGTGTAATCGAAGCAGTAAATATGTAAAGTTCAAAAGTGATTTATCTTGCTATTTATTAATACTCCGTCGCAATCGCAAGTACAAATATACACTGTAGTCATATTACAACAGATAATCAGTATGCAATTCAGAAACTTTTTTTAAGGTTTTTTTTTGGAGGTAATTTTACACTTGCTCATAATGACATTAAAAGGAAATATATTAAACAATTTATATTAGTTGCACAATAAAGAAACGGACGAACAACTTTTCTGTAAATGGATCTTTTATGGCCTCAGAATATCAGATATCAGGCAGTTACTGTAATAAATAATTCAGAGTATTTGTATATAGATGAATAACACATTCAGTTCACATTAACATTAATATTAATAAAATCCACAACAGATAGACAAAACAAAAATAAGTTAAATAATTTAAATAAACTTTACATTTGAAGTTAATTAAGATATTTTATTTAAGGATAAAGAACATATCGTTTCAAAATTAAAAGTTTGAATGATTATTTAGTCTACTAAATTTAATTAGATGTAAAGTGGAAATAGCAAATTCACGAAATCAGTTTAAGCTAATAAAAGCTTAAATTAAAACTTTTATTTGTACAAAAAAAAACCAAACTGTTAACTTCATTTGACTGTTTTTACGTTTTTATTTATATTTCTCATTTTTTAACGTCCTCTTTTTAGAATCTTTTCGATATACAAGATAGTCCGAAAAGTATACTTGCGATGAATTAAAAAATAATAATATGCCTTGAAACAACTGTATGTAGTAATATTTTGATTATATTCCTGAACTTTCTGACATTTCACATTCAAGGTGGGTGTTGTCTCAAAACTCTTTGTAAGTGACCTTACAATTTATAAGGATTCTTTTAAATGATATTTGGCACTTTTAATATCTGCCTTTAATAGGCTCTTTTTATATTTGTGTATTTTCTTTTCTTGTATAATAATACCCAAAATTACAATGATTACAAATTAAAAAACTAGTGTGGACTGCATGTGTTATATTACTATATTACAAAATTATTTGATTTTTGAGGTATTTTCGCGTGGCTTGCTGCAGAGACAGTTCATGAAGGTTTCTATTCCTATCTCGCAAATACCGGTTAACTATAGTATCAGATACTCCTAATTCCCCTGAAAATTTCCTAGTACTAGTCCTAGGATCTGCAGCTACAGCTGCTCTTAAAACGTTGGTATCAAGAGACTGTAGACAACCAGATCTACCGCTATACTCAGGATCCAAGTCTCTCTTTCGAAACTTTTTGAACTAAAGCTGAGCGGTGCAGATTAACTCTCACGAGCGGTGCCAGTCGCTTTGAGTTGCCTTGATTTCGGGACATATTTCACTCATTTCAACTTTTCTGTTAAAAACAGTCGATTGAATGTTTCGCAGTGGAATCGCACTTGAAAACTAAAGATGGAGTGTTTATTTGTCGAAGCAAAAAGCTGAAAACGGTTTAAACCTCTGTTGAGTAAAGATTAATCCTTTATGTATAAACAAAAGAAAAAACGCACATACTTTTGTCACACCCTAGTATTTCGGCCCGATTTCAATAATAACTCTCAATTCACTGTATACAAATGAAACTTTCCATAACGCCCCCTACGGCAATTTCAAAATAATTAATACAAATAAAATTACTAACTAACAACAATCGAGCAACCTGCGAACTTTTCAATCCAATCTTGTATGAAGGTAAATGCTCGACGCACGTTTCGAACAGCGTTAATCGTTTAGATTAAATCATCTCCTGATGATACTAACACGGTTAGCAAAACGTCATCGTGCGTCGAGCAGATCAAAAAAAGTGATTTGGTGTTTAGTGGTATATCTCTTCAAGTTTAGTGTTTCACACCAAAGGTTGCAATAGAAGAATTGATCAAGATCAAGTTTTGTTTTACCTGGAGAGCCTCGCAGTTGACAGTCACTCAAGAGTTGTATTACATTTTTATTGTCTTAAAATTGTATTGTCTTATTTTTTACTAATTTTAACGTTTTCGTTAAAAACTGTCAACTGAATTGAATCGATTGAGTCGGAATTACTTTAATACTGAAAAAGGGATGTTTATTTGTTGGAGCAATAACTTGAAACCGGCTCACAAGCAATAAGACAAATATGGTTTCAAAATGTTTGATAGCCTTTCTATTATTTAGATCGAGACTTTTATATGAAAAAACACTTTTTTGTTTAGGCGTTAATAAACACGGAGCGCTACACGATACTGCAAAGCATCCTTATTGTTAAACATTACTATCAAAATGGTGAAAGTTTGGTTGCTACGATTCGTAAAGTATGTCCGATTTTCAGTAGAAATAAAGTTGTATCAACCAAATGTATCAACTGTGAAAAGAATAACCGAAAAATTCTAAAGTACTGGTTCAGTTATTGATGTAAAGCACACGACATGACATCGTAGAGCTCGTTCAGAGCAACATATCACGTTAGTTCGTGAGAGTGTGACCGAGAGTCCAGGGTTCTCGATTCGTCATCGTGCACAAGAATTGGACATTTCAACAGCCACTCTTCACCGTATTCCCACTAAAGATTTGCATCTCCATGCTTACAAAGTTCAATTCACTCAACAACTTCTGCTAGCAGACCATGCACAGCGAAGAGAATTCACCAATTGGATCATAGGACAACAAAAAGTGAACCCCGATTTTGTGGACAAAATCATCTTCAGCGACGAGACCCATTTTCACCTCGGTGGCTTCGTTAATAGGCACAATTGCCGCATTTGGCGCTCAGAAAATCCATGAATGATTCATAAAAATCAAATGCATCCCCAACGTGTCACTATTTGGTATGCATTGTGATCTGGAGGAATCATTGGACCATTTTCTTTGAAAACTGGGCAGGTAATGCGGAGCACTGAAGGCCGAAATTGAACAATATATCAATGAAATACCGCCACATTTATGCGAAACGAAATTAAACACTTCTCTAGAAGAGTACGCGTGGGCCACCAAAGCCGTGGCGGCCATTTACTGGATGTGTTTTTCCATACATAATGTCTAAATGTCTATATTATAAATCAATAAATACTTCAATACTTTGCTACAGAAAATCATGTTTTATTTAATATTCACATCTTGCGCTCTAATTGTTAGACCCTTTATAACTTAAAAGAGCAGTTACTCAAGTTTTGAGACGTCGAAGGTGAAACCATTACTGCAAATAAATGAACGAAAGAACAAGGGGAGGGAGACTTTTATTCGAAATACATTAAGGCAGTTCACTCATAAATTAATTTTTCTTGCGATTTTGATGAAATTTTTTAAAACGTAAAAAGCGTAGTGGAGGGATAGACATCACATCTTGGCAACACAGTATGTCGTTATGCTTTACGCGCCAACATCTGAATGTTTAATTTTATTCTTGGTAATATGCATTTTGCATATCCAGTCCGAACTTTAGTTATAACACAACATTAATCACAAGAAATTTTCAATATTGAATTAAGACCTAAACGTTTCTCATTAGTAATTTTTTCTAATGAAAGAACTTTTTTACATTGACAACCGTTTAACATTTTTCCTAACTCATCTTCACAATCCGTTAACCATTACACTGGTTAGGAGAACCTTCTGTTTTTAATTTTTTCACGCCATTCAATGAGGATATACTTTTTTGCGTTTATCAAGAACTTTTTGCCTTGCAAATGTTCATTTATGTCACAATTGATCACGAATAAATGGCATTTACGTATTACTTATATATTTATTATTTTCAAACCAACAATAACACAGACAAGAGAGCGTATATACACAAAACATTATATAGAGGGTGTCCCAATAGTGCGATATCTTAATAATGACTGGAGATAGAGAAAAAGTTTAAATATAAGAGTTGTACAACTAAATAGGCTGCATAATTTAAAATTAATTTTACTTATACAGGGTGTCTCACAAAACCATGGGATATAGCCTTGTTTTTTCTTATCAAACACCTTATATGTTTATCCATTTTTGCATTCTGCTATTTATTTTTTCTTATGGGGTTTTGTTAAAGAATAAGTTTATCAAATGCCACCCACCAGAATAGACGACATGCAAATTATAATAAGAAAAGTGTTTATGAATATTAATGAGGCAATGCTCATTAGTCAATAGTTATTTTGAACAAAGTCCTACAGTTTGTATTGCACAAAATGGTAGACAAATTGAACATATAATTAAACGATTGTAGTGACTTCTTTATAAATGTTTGTACTTGAACTGTCTTACTAAAAACAAAAGTTTTGTTACTTTATAATAAATGTTTTCTAATCAAATATTAATATCAATAGCACAATGTAAAAATGGATGAACATACAGGGTGTTCGATACGAAAAAACAAAACTAAACCCCGTCACGGTTTTCTGAGACACTCTGTATAAATAAAATTAATTTTAAATTATGGAGCCTATTTTGTTGTACAACTCTTATACTTAAACTTTTTCTCTGTCTCCAGCCATTATCAAGAAATCATCTATTGGGACACCCTGTATATACGATACATCTATAGAGCATTCTGTATAAGCGCTGACAGCGTTGCCACATTTATTTTCTTTAAAAACGTGATTACATTAGTTTGTTGGACTTTTAGCTCCGATTGCCACGAATGAACTACCCTAAAGCAATTCGTCATCCTTCTAGAAGATGAAAAATAAAATTATTTCAAATTATGGACAATAATTCGTAAACCCTCCTCTAATATGTCAGAAATTAATCACAATCCGCTGACAAGCAAAAGGACACATCCCGTACCTGAAATACCTAGAATGTTGGATATGAATCTCAACACAACCACAACCCAAATCAAATCAACCCAAATGTCTAAAATAAGATTACATAATGAAACAACATTCGAAATATGGGACAAACACGCTCGCCCGAGCCCACACATTTTCCGCTCCTCAAATATACCCGCGATTACTTTATTTTGTTAATACCAAATTAATAATAAAGTTTGTTAATTCAATTGCCGGAGGAGTTAAAACTTTGTATTAGTGTTGCGTCCCTAAGAATATCCATTAAGCCCAAACGCCTACTAGCATTTTCTATCTGGAAATTTGCCGAACCCTAGTCCCACTTCAGCACTGTATTCATTAAAAAAAAATTGCGAGATCCAAGTCGGTCTATACTTAGATACTTGTAATTAAAAAAAAAAAGTAATTTGAATAAACCGAAGAAACCAGAACTGAGTATTTATCATTTATAAAAATTGTATCATACGAGGGTCGTGCGAAAAGTTCTCTACCTAAAAAAGGAAGCACAAAATTTCAGCCTAGTCACATGTGATTCAAACATTTAAACAAACGACTTGTTAAAACCCTCACAATAATGATATTTGTCCAACTTTGACCTCATTATTTGGAGTTAATCTACGTCCAGCGAGTGATTACTTCAGGTTTAGAAAGAGGAAGTAAATCGCTGGGACCTATATTCGGCGATTCGGAGCGTGTGGATCATCATACTAAAGGATACTTTCTTTTTAGCAATTTTTGAATGTTTAGCTTGAATAATACCTTTCGATTGGTCCAGTAGTGAAGCCTAATAATCCCCCTTGGCCTTTTACCAGAAAGTCTATGAGTTCCACTAGAATCCCTAAAAACCGTAGCCATGATTTTTCTTGTAGATAAAAACGTATTCGCTTCCTTTGGTGCACTTTTAGCCTTCTCCCACACATTCTTTGGACTGTTGTTTCGTATCTGACATATAATAGTAAATCCTTATTTCATTTACTGTTATAAAACGTTGATGAGGGAAATTTTCATTTGAATACGTCTTTTGTCGACTGATAACAAATAGGGTACAAATCGAAAGGAAAATTTGCATTCCCAAAATTTTTAAGAGATTTAACACTACATTGTAGATTTTTATGACGATTTTATAGGCCATAGAGATTTCTACACGTCTTGGTCATTCATCATTATCAGTGTATATCCCAGTGGCGGCTCGTGGGTTTTTATAGTGGGAGGGCGTAGAAGAAAATACTGCTGCTGAAGATTTTTTTTTTGTTTTCCCCTTTCTCCTTTTTACTTTTTGTGCTATTGAAACCCTATACAGGAGATCAAGCAGGAAAATGAGCTAAAGGAAAGAAACTGATCGAAAATAAAAGATGGTGTTTTGCTCTGAAAAATTGTTTACTGTAATAAATGCTGAAGGGGCGGGATATATACAATCACGTTTAAAGCCAACAGCAGACTTTTTAACCCTGGCAAACGGGAGGGGGGGGATCTTTTACCAGTTGTGACGATTAATAATTCTTAATTTATTCTAAAAAACAAAGCGTTTAATTTAAGAGAAAGGTAAAAAAAAAATTTAGGGTTTATTAAAAGTATGCATCATCGTTAGCTGGATATTTTTCCCAT
The DNA here is from genome assembly GCA_031761425.1 of Cosmopolites sordidus. Lineage (NCBI taxonomy): Eukaryota > Metazoa > Arthropoda > Insecta > Coleoptera > Curculionidae > Cosmopolites > Cosmopolites sordidus. Next base: position 603,037 of record JARFXV010000160.1, on the reverse strand, counting down.
CTCTCTGGCAATTTGTGGATGCCCTCCCAAAAAAACCGCACATCTTTTGAGGTGGTCATAAAAACCATTTTTCGACATCTCCGTAAGTGTTTAAATGTTTCATAGAAAGTGCGTGAGACATCGATGAAAACAAGTGGTAGTTGGAAAGGGCCAAGTCTGGGGAGTACGGCGGGTGGGAAAAGAGTTCCCAGCCAAGTGCAGAAATGGTGTTTGACTCTTTCACTGTGTGTGATGGGTCATTGTTGTGATGCAAAATCGCTTTTCCATGTCTTGTTCATTCTGGTCGCTTTTCGATCAATGCATAGTTCAAAATGATCATTTATTGACGACAGCGAACGGTATTGACTGGTTCACCTGGTTTCTGAAACTCATAGTACACGACACCCTTTTGATCCGACCAAATGCACAGCATTGTCTTCTTTTCAAAGCGATTCGGTCTTCCGGTCGATTTTGATGGTTGTCCTGGGTAAACAAATGTTTTTTTGCGTTTTGGGTTCTCGAAATATATTAATTATTCGTCTTCAGTTACGATACGATGGAAAAAACGTTATTTCATGCCGAGAAGGCAAAACTTCGGACACCATTTTTCGCTTTTCCATCTGTCTGTCATTTAGCTGATGTGGTATCCATTTTCGTGCCTTCTAGATCTTTCTCACGGCATGCAGATGATCATAAATGTTCGGTGACCAACATACAAGTATAACCTCCCTGCCATTTGTTGTTGAGTTTGCATATCGTCTTCTTCCAACAATGTTTGCCAACAATGTTTGCAATTCGGCTTTTTCACATTTTTTTGGGTTGACCTGATCTTTTTATGTCTCTCAAGCCGAAACCACCACTTTTGAACCCTTTAAATCAACGCCTACGAGCGTCTTGCATTGGGACATTGTTACCATAAGTTTCCACAAGTTTACGACGGTTTTCACTCGCGTTTTTCTTTTGATTGGACAAGAAAAGTAGTACGTGCTGCAAATGCTCTAAATTTGGCGCACAACTCGACATCAATGGCGTAAGAGATTAGACTGTAAATCGAAACTTATTTCCATCTCTAAAAAAAAATAAGAACTATTAACCGTCACACCCGGTAAAGTGGAATCAAACCTTTTTCCCACTTGTCAGACAAGTGGGAAAAATTTATAGCTAGCGATGGGAAATACTTCGAATAAAATATTTCTTATCATTTTCATACAATAAACGTGTATTTTCTATACAAAAATTCTGGTTTCATATTACCGAACGAAGGCGGTAATACTCATAAAATCAGAAGATTTTGTAAAAAATCTCGAAATTTGTAAAAAAATCTGGAGGAATAGGGACATCACAGAAAACACAAAGAAACATATAAAAAACCATTAGTGTCTCCACTATTTCTATATCCCGCTAAAAGATGGGTCATTAAAAAACAAAGCTCAAGCGCATTAAGTTTTTAGAATTTTTGGTACTGGGGACAACTCCTTCATATTCCGTGGACTACTAGACGAACAAACGTATCCGTTATTCAAGAAATTGATAAAGCCACAAGGCTATTCCAAATTATTCATGAACGAATACTAAGATTCTTCTGTCACATTGAACGCCGAGATGGCAACAACCTAGAAAGGCTGGTGGTATAGTGCGGTTTAAGATATACCGTTGACCGATTGGCTGCAATAAACTTTTAACAACCGCTGTCGTAACGAAACTCGGCAAAGTTGCAAGAAACGTAAACAGAGCCGAGCCTAATAAAATAAGAGGTTAGAACATAAAATTAATTTTATACCTGGTTTAGTAGTTTCGAAATATTTTAGTTTAGTTCGCATTCTTTTCTTCTAAATGTGACGTTCTTGGCAAGACAATGATCATTGGGACTCCGGTAATGCTAATTTTAAAAGAAAACATTTATCATCCGACGATAAGCTTAAATGTGTATATTTTAGTTATATGTGTATATAACAACCAAAAATAACCAAAAAATGTGTATATTTCTTTATTGAATAGGGGGCTTAATGTAAATGCAGCACATGTTTTGACGAAAACGGCAAATACTTAATTCGAAGCAAAATGTATGCTATGTATGAAGAGCAAATTGTGCCTACATTGCATTCATTGTAGCTGCGACTAGGCATTAACGGCTAACGACTAACATTATTTGCAGCAGATCTAGCCTCCGGAGAATATTATCTCAAATGGGTTTCCGGACCATTAATAAAAGACAATTATTAATGGAATCACAACGACTGTGACGATGACGGTTTGACTACTTAAATTCTATAAAAAAATACAGATTAGAAAATCGTCCCATTACACCAGCGAAAGCCAGCAAAAGGATAGATACATCAAGAAAATGCCAAGCCAAAGCCCAAGCAAATAAAGGAAAAATAATTACAATTTTACATGGTGGTTCCGAGGATGGAAATATTAAACATTAATCTTTGGACTACCAAGATGACACCACAGGAGAACTTTTTGAAGATTGTTTTATAAATAGCGTTTTGTCCAATGCGCCTAAGAAAAACGTAATTGTAATGAACAATGCTAGTTATCATAACCGCCAAAAAAATAAAGTCCCTAATGCAAATAACACTACATTGGAAATGCAGAACTGTTTGTTAAAAAACGATATATACTTCGAAAATACATATAAAACATGTTATCTTCTAAAAACATTAAATACATTTAATACTAAAGAGGGATATGTATGTGATACCATTGCTGCCGATATGGGACATACGGTTTTACACCTTCCCCCATATTACTGTATTTTTCATCCAATTGAACATATGTGGCATCAGATAAAATACAATGTTAGAGCAGAAAACATTTCTCCGACTCTAAGTGCAAGTGCTGCAACATTAATTAGAAAGGTTGTAGATAGTATTCCCAAAGGATGTTGGATACATTCGATTAACCATGTTATGAAATAGAAGATGCCTCTGTATCATTTACTAATAATATAGAACAATTTGTTATTAATATACTAATTACATACAATTACGTACAATTTATTGTACTAATAGATAAATTTATTTATTTATTTTACTGTACTAATAAATTCAAAATGCACAAGCCAATAAACAATGTTTTAGTCATACATAATATTAATGATGACAATTTAATCATAATTTAACAATATTTTATTTTTCCAAAAATTATTCAGAAGTTAAACCACTCCGGCTCTGATGCCTGTTAAGAAGCTAGGAATATTTTTATTGAGATTTATTGGAGCAATTAACAATTTGCCGAAGGGCAACTAAATATCTTGAAACGGACTATGCAGGAGGGTTCTAGATCACGTGGCAGATTTCCAAAAAGATAGACAGACCAAATTATAGACCTAAATGGTACATGTCTCCAATATGCAATCCAGGAAGATATAAATTGAGAACACTGTTGAGTAATTTGGAAAGTACGCGAACGGAATGAGTTTCGAGAGAAAGAATATGAAGAAGAGAGAAAAGAATATTTAATAAAATTAAGTAAAAAATATTTCTAGTATACTAACGATGATTAGAAACAATCATAATGAAACAAAATTATCGCATGAACATAATTAAAACTAATAAAGTATTAAATCTATTCGGTAAATATCGGTAAATAAAACCACTTACCTTTCTTTGGATTCTTCTTGGTTTTCCTTTTGGATTTGCCTTGGACGACCATTGTGCCTTCCGATTTTACAAAACTCTCCAACATTCTCAAAAATATGTGTTGAGTTTCGATCAAGTCAGTCAAGTAGAAATCAGACATTTTCAGTTCATCATATGTTACAAGCAATGTCAGAATAAATTCTCTGTACTCAAGAACGTAGAAAATGTTACTTTTTATAACTGTGGAGGAATCTCGTACAGTGCCATCCGGCGATCTATCCATGGCCGACAGTGTTTGAAATAACTCCCTGTAGGCAACGAGGGCAAGATGCAGTCGTCGCGACCAGAGTTTCAGTTTCTTTTTGTCTGATGAAATCATATCGAAATACTTTTCGCTTTGTTGTTGGACATAATGGAATGATTGAACAGACATAGTTTCGCTGAAAAAAAAACAAATTACTGAATATTTTGAGTTATATTTTTTCGATTAAACTGGTACAGCTGTTGTCTAGCAGTTTATCCAACATAACAAATAATCTAAGAATAATGCTTAAGGTTTTCTGTATTTATAATTACATTAGTTATAAAGAGTTTTCCAATTAGTGTCAGAACTTTGAAATGTAATAGGGTCACCACAGTTAAAGATGTAAATGTCACTCAGTATATTGTGTACTCTGTTCAGTATACTGTGTCAATTCATCATGAAAAGACATACGATTCAACAGCTCGTAGAAATAATTCGCATGAATCATCAAAATTCGAATTCAGTTCGCCAGACTGGTCGAGCATTGAATGAACTACATGATTCGGGCCTTTCATCATTTTGTTGAGACATGTAGTGAGAATGCCAAGTGAGACCTTGGCAATATATCTGCACGTTCCCAACAAACGGGACACAACACAAACGATCGGATGTACTCCCGGACTATATATATATATATATATATATATATATATATATATATATATATATATATATATATATATATATAGGGGTATATATATATATATATATATATATATATATATATATATATATATATATACATATATATATATATATATATATATATATATATATATATATATATATATATATATATATATATATATATATATATATATATATATATTATGATTTGGAGACTGTGGACCATTTTATATATCTTGGGCAGAGGATCTTAGTGGATAAGGATATCATCCGGGAGGTGGAACGACGTGTTAAATGTGGCTGGCAGTCTTTTGGCAAGCTCAATATAATGTTTAAGAGCAGACTCCCACTTTGCCTGAAAAGAAAAGTCTTCGATCACCATTATGACATACGAAAGTAAAACCGGGACACTCGCATCGCAATCAACTCAAAAACTTTGGGTAGCACAGAAGGAAATGGAACGATGTATGCTTGGCATTAAAAGACGGGACAGAAAGCCCTGCGCATGGATTATGGAGCAAACGAAAGTGTGTGACGTTATTGGAAGCGTAAAGCAATTGAAATAGAGGCATGCCCATTTTATAATAGATATTCATTTTCTCATTTTTGATATAAGGTTTTTCAAAATTATATCTACCACAGAACATATTTAACAGCTGTACTTATTTTCATTCTGACAATTGAGAAACTAAAAATACTCATTTCTAGACAATGTGTCACACAATATAGAAAATGATCATTGTGTTAAAAATGTTCTCTGTCTTTAACGACAAGGAAAAAGTCATTTAAACGGATACATAAACAAATCTGTCATATATAGGCTGCACAAATCGAACTCTAGATACGATCGAATCACTTTACCTCCTAAAACAGTAACCGTAATCCTGTTTTTATGACCCGAAAGAGTTATCGGTCCGCAATTTTTTCCATTAAGATCTTTATAATGATGTCAAAGTATTTTAACCAAATTATAAATATTTGCAAAGCAATTACGTTACAACTACAGAAACTGATAACTATAACTCCTGCCTCTAAAAGTCTCTACGATACCTACAAAAAAAAAGGTATTTTTATCTCCACTTAATCTCGCACAATCTAAACACTCTTCTCTCTCAAGTTAAGATGCGTCTCTATAATATTCCCTAGGTATCTTGACATAAAAGTATACAAGGTGTTAAGCTGGTGGGTGGACTTATTAAGAAGGTTACCCAGGATCACTCTCCAACCTCTAGTTCCCTTTATTAAGAAGAGACCTGCTACAACTAAACTGGTATCTCCTGTACGGCTGTAATAAGTGTGGCCCATCAAGAAAGTCTTCTTTCCGTATCAGTCTTATAATATTTCAAAAAGTATTAGACTTAATAGGCTAACGGCAGACCATTGTATTTCACACAAAGCTCTCTTATAGATGGTACATATCATCCTCTTTCCTCCTTCCACAGTAATTTTATGTCAGTCTTCTACATAGTTTTCTTCTGTCGTGTCCTTCTCCCTAACCAAGATGTTCTTCATATAAAACCCGGTGGCTTTTAATGGAGATCGACAATACATTGACATGCGTTAATGTTGATTTTTTATTTTGCCTTCCAACATTGAGTTACGTTTCTATTAAATCCGTCATCCAGAAAAAGAAAACATTTAAAATTCATTAAAAACTTAGACATATTAAGACCATATCATTAATTTTTTCTGATGTTTAATATTCCGAAGCACCAAGATTTCCCTTTTCGTCTTTATTTGCTTCAAAATACTTCCATCTATAAGTAACAACTATATAATAATTGATCCAATCGCACAAATTTACATTTCTTTGTCTTGGTTTTTTTATAAGGCTCTTACTTACATTGCAAGCCACCTTCTTTTTACCTCGAGTTTAGGGTAGAATGATAAGTATTTTCTGGCAATTTTCTGTGCTTTCGTGAAGCGAAGAACTTCGAAGATAATTGGATTTGAACACGAAAGATATTTCGACCAATATGTAGATATGAATGGTTCCGATAGTGATCGTTTATAGTACACTAGGATGAGTTTAGTACATTTTAAAACTTTTATAATTATTCAGGTGAGGATTTAGAAAGAAATCTAAACTAAACTTGAGATTCTTACAATTCAACGAATGTCATTAGAACTCCATAAACCAGAATTTTAAATTTCGGGGAGAGTTGTCTGGTTCTGCATACTAAAAAATTCAGAAGTTTAAGAATAAAAAAAAACCATTACATACCGATTACTGGATTTTGGGAATTAGACAGTATATTTCTTAAATAAGGTCCGTTTTTTAGTAAGAAGAAAAATACTATAAACATCATTAAAATATATTTTTTTTCCATATTCTACATAATTTGCTCAAACCATGACTGCAGTTTTAACTTCTGCGTCATTAAACCGTTGACTATCAAGGAACTCCTTTAAGCAACGAAACAAGTGAAAAATCACTAGGTGTTAAGTCTGGACTGTAAGGTGGATGATCCAGTTCTTCCCATCCAAAAGACCTGATTAGACCTTGCGTTTGTGCAGAAACATGTTGCTTTGCATTGTCGTGGAGCAACATCATCAACAATATATTTCCTTCCTGATTGCATCGAGTCAAAAACGATTAAGCACACCCCAATCTCTTTGTTTTGTGATCGTTAGAAAGCAGTCTTGGAATCCACCGAGAGAAATTACCGAAAATAATTTTCGATAATTCAGTTTCTCCAAAACAATCGTGTAGAAAACTGACCTTGAAATGTTTGGAAATTCACATGATAACTTTGGAATCGTGAATCGTCGGTTTTCTCGACTTTGGCTGTCCACATCATGAACCAAATCTTCAGAAATCAGAGAAGATCGGCCAGTGCGTTGCTCATTATGGAAATTAACCCACCGGCCCTTGAACATTCTCGCTCACTTTCAAACTTTACTGTCACTCATAGTATTATCACCGAATACCTCACAAATCTGATAGTGAATTTCCACTGCTGCTAAATGTATATATACATTATAAACTTCTACAGCTCAGCACACAGGCATACGATACGGCTACAAATGGCGCCTAAACGCACGTAAAGCGTGTTGGGAGCAGAGGCACACGCACACTGTGGCGATTACGCGTAATTTTCACTCTCACACCTTATTTACCTCCCACACCTCCCACACCTTATTTAAAAAATACCCTTCGTATTTAAGAGATCTGCCGAATTACCTACAACCGTATGGAGGCGTTGTCAATCAACATAGTATGGTGTCGCCTACATAACGATTTGTGAACGAGTGATGAGAGTTAACGACTGGGTCTTCATAAGCCTAACCTGAAGTCACCTGAATTTCAGCCATTTGATCAACGTTAATTTCACTTAGAACAACATGTACACCAGAAAGCAGTTGACCAGTAAAAATAAGTCACGGCGGAAACCTTATTCGATGGCATTTCTCGTTTAAATCTATATTGTAGAACGCAAGCCATCTAAAAACCTAGGGTTCAACTTTTACCAATATCAAAGGACGCAGCTGCTCGATGGCAATCACAAAGTTAATGGAAACCGCATCTCTTTTTTAGTATGTCGAGCTTTTCACTAGAATGATCAAAAGAGATTATATCAATTCGAAATATGACGGAAATTGAAAAGTCACATATTACAGATTTATATTTTATTATTTGAATTAAATAACATATTGTCGCCTCGGAGCATCTTAATATTTCAGTACGTGACAAATATTCCTTCAGTATGACTGGTATTCGTATATCATATATTTCAATATTCTATCAAACACCAAACGTTTTCAACTTTTATTCCCGCGTCCTGTATTTCCCGACTAAGGCTCGATGCTATAAAATGTATTAAAATATTTTTCCAATTTCCACGGCCAAATAAATGGAACTTTGCATTTGAAATGCAAAATAGACAGTTCCTGCGACGCTTTTAAGCTCGGGATGCAGAACGTCTCGCGACATATGTTTCAAGCAAAAATCGCATTTGAAGAGCTCGGGAATGGTGAAGGCAAATAATGATAAAACTTGTCAAACTAAATCAATTGTGCCGGGAATATAGCGACTTTAACCGAGAATGTTTTCCAGCTGACACGAAAGAACGAGAAATTAATTCAACGGCAGAGCGTATTATTGTCATTAAACCAACAAAAGGATTTTTGGAGAATGTTTAGTGTTAAATTGCACAAGTTTCGAATGTATTCTACACCATTTTATCCTTGAATTAAATTTTTATGCAAATATCTACCACTACATTTTTTCTTTCAATATTATTTGAATTTCAATAATTATTTGCATTAAACAATAATAATAACAATAACTTGATGATATGGATATGTCTTCCTTTGCGGAATATTGGAAATCGGTTTGAAAAAAATCACACGACTGCCAAAAATTGGCTCCTTGGGTTAAAACAATTCAAGAGTAGACAAATGCTCTCCCAGATATGGAAAAGGAAGACTCGCAACTGGATGGCGCCTGGAGCAGAAGCATTGCATAACCTCTGGACTAAAAGCTTTACAGCCACCAATCCCGTACTTGCAAATGTATTTAAAGAGGTTTTTTTTAATAAATGCAGACACTTTACCCGACTTCCTAATGGAGGGCAATACATACCTACTGTTCAAAAAAGGGGACATTAGGCAACCCAATAACTACAGACCAATCACATGTCTGTCAGTATTATATAAACTGTTCACAGCCCTACTCAATGAAAAAATCTACCAACATTTTGATAAAAACAACATTTTTGAAGAACAGAAAGGATGTATAAGAGCAATTATGGGCTGCAAGGAACAGTTGACGATCGATGCTGTAGTTCTTGAGCAAGCGCGAAAAAGAAAACGCAACTTAAATATCTGCTACATAGTCTGCAAGAAAGCATTCGATAGTGTCCATCACGATTGGTTGGTTGAGGTTCTGAATTTCTATAAAATTAGCCCCCAAATTATTAATTCTTTAAAGTGCCTGATGGGGAAGTGGAAAACGAATCTTTTTATCGATCAATAATGCATTGCTACTACAAATGTAGAGAACATTTTTCAGGGAAATTCCATTTCTCCAATTTGGTTCTGCCTAGCCCTTTGTCCACACTACTAAACAACAGCAATATTAGATATAAGCTTAATATAGGGAATCCAAGAAAGCTCTCTTATCTACTATATATGAATGACCTTAAATTATATGGAAAATCTAAAAAAAAATTAAACTCTTTGATTAAAACGATCGAAACATTTAGTAGGGATATCAAAACGTCATTCCGACTGGACAAATGTTCTACCATTAGTATCCAGAAGAGAAAGGTTCCGAGTCAACATTCAACATTCTGTCACATACAACTGGCACCAGAAGAATTCTACAAATATTAAGGAATACTACAAAAGCATAAACTTGATCATAACTAGCTAAAAAAGGACTTTTTCCCTCTAGACCAAAAGAGACTTACAAAACTTTTAAACACCAAACTGAACAGCGGAAACCTCATTAGAGCGATCAACGGTTGGGCAGTCCCAAGTTTCACCCCAATAAACGTAAACAAACAAAACCGTATTGATAGCAGAACAACCCTTACGGATTGCGTTCGAGACGGACGAACATTACATGGAAGGTTTTCTAGTCACTCGAAGATGACACAATTGACGAACAATTGTCTCTAAAGTGGCTGACCGATAGACTCTTGTACCCATAAACAGAAGGTTTCGCGATATCTATTCAAGATAGGGCAACAAGAACAAAGAACTATGAAAAGCACATACTGCATTTGGACGTAATCGATAAGTACAGGAAATGCGGTACCCTGGGGGAAACAACTGATCACCTTATTGGCAACCGAATAACTTAAACTCAAGACTTGAAGAACCAGTGGAAGCTGAGTAAGGTAGATGTAGTCCCCTTCGTTATATTCGTCGAAGGCCTGATAAGTAAGAGATTTTCAAAGAACCTCGAGAGCCTTGGTATCTCGAGATCGATTGCCATAGTGGTTCAACGTGTCGTGCTCTTGCAGACTTGTCACATTGTTCGTAAAATACTATGTTAGTGTGAGAGAAGCTGAATTGCTTTTTCATCTTATCATTGGAATATAGACCAGCATAAGCTGACAGTCTACATTAAGGATGAGCAGAATAATAATAATAAAAATAATGACATTACATGGAAGATTTCCTAAATCACTTGAGGATGACTACGTTGACAAGCATTTGTTTCTAAAGTGGCTTTCCGATGGACTATTATATCCAGAAACAGAAGGCTTCGTGACAGCTATTTAAGATGAGGTAGTAAGGATAAAAATTATGAAAGACGTATACTACACATGGATGTTGTCGACAAGTGCAGGAAGTGCGGTGGTGTGGGAGAAACAATTGAACACCTTATTGGAGAATCCAGTCCGTGCCACTAATGCTTACCTAGGCAGTCATAATTAACTGGCGAAAATTATACACCAGCAAATCCCTTTAAAGCACTCACTATCTGATAAGATACCATATTACAAGTACACGCCTTCCCCCGTACTTGAGTCAGCCGATACCATTCTTTACTGAGATAGACCAATTTTAACAGATCGGACGGTTGACTGTAATAGGCCGAATATTGTTCTAATTAACAAAGCAAAGAAGAGCTTTCATAAGTGACATTGCGATACCACTCTCTCACAAAATGAGAAAAACTGAAATGGAAAAAGTCACGAAATATGAAAATCTAGCATTTGATCTGAAAAAGCAATGGAAACTCCAGAAAGTGTTACCTTTTGTTATCTGCCAAAGGCCTAATAAGCAAAACTTTTTTCCAAAAATCTGGAAATTCTTGGTGTTTCAAAATCGATTACTCCAATAGGACAACGAGCAGTTCTCTTACAAACTTGCCACATTGTTTGTAAGGTACTGAGCTGAATGGAAGAAGCTGAACTGCTTTCTCATATTGGCATTGTAAACACGGCCAGCCTAGGCTGAGATGATGGTGAGTAGCGCCACCACCCGAGCTAAGAGGAGTAAACCTCTGGAAAAAAAATCCCCCAAGCTCAAGGTGGAACTCCATCGTGCCGAGGGGCTGAATGGCATAGGGTTAAAGTATCTTTAACGATGTCTTCAGATACCAGCGCCCTCCGGTAGTAAATAGCTTTCCCATGGTAATTCGGGGCTCTGCCTTGGGTGACCATTTTTTTCCCTTGAAGCCAAAACTAATGTTTATGAAGAAAGAAACAGATGAAACTATTAAACAAGGCGGTAGGATTTTGCGGACAAGAATCCTTCGGAACTGTCGAGAGGATTTGTCTGGGGTTGGTGTAGGTGGAGCGAGTGGCGGCTCCTAACTCTATGGCACCACAAGAATGGCGACGAAAATGGCAACATTCCAACCAACAGCATCCGCTGAAAGTGTTTCGCCAGTTAGTAATCCTTTACTATCTGGGACCACCCAGGTTGGAATGGAACCTGGAATGAACTTCACAGGTTATTTACCTTGTAGTATCCAGATATCCCAGTTATGGCACAATGTATATCTGATCAAAGAAAGGTCATAATAAAAAATAAACTTATTCCAGAAAACGTACTCGCACAGTTAGGTTCTTACCAAAGGTAAATCATGATTATTCGCCAAAGGAACCGTCACTAATAACGCAGCAAAATACCGGCCAATTATCTGCCTTCAAACGATATATAAACTACTAACAGCATGTTCCACAGAACTACTCATAGAACATATGGACAAACATGACATACTAAATAAAGAGCAAAAGGGTTGTCGAAAGGGAATGCAGCGATGTAAAAAACAACTTATTATAGATTCAGTTACATTAAAACACGCTCGGAAGAAGAATCGAAATTTATCGTGCTGCCTTGATTCCACCCTATTGGCTAATTAAGATACTAGCACTATACAAAGTTCACCCAGCTTTAATAAACACACTTTAAGAACTGATAAAAGAGTGGCGCACCACCATTCATTTATCGCAAAATGGAAGTACCACCAAAACTGGGTGGTCCCAGATAGTAAAGGATTACTAACTGGCGAAACACTTTCAGCGGATGCTGTTGGTTGGAATGTTGCCATTTTCGTCGCCATTCTTGTGGTGCCATAGAGTTAGGAGCCGCCACTAGCTCCAGCTACACCAACCCCAGACAAATCCTCCCGACGGTTCCGAAGGATTCTTGTCCGCAAAACCCTACTGCCTTGTTTAATAGTTTCATCTGTTTCTTTCTTCATAAACATTAGTTTTGGGTTCAAGGGCAAAAATGGTCACCCAAGGCAGAGCCCCGAATTACCATGGGAAAGCTATTTACAACCGGAGAGCGCTGATATCTGGAGACATCGTTAAAGACACTTTAACCCTATGCCATTCAGCCCCTCGGCACGATGGAGTTCCACCTTGAGCTTGGGTTTTTTTTTCTCCAGAGGTTTACTCCTCTTAGCTCGGGTGGTGGCGCTACTCACCAAGCAGACTCTCCGCCCCTGCATTATTATTACCACAAACATGATTCTTCCATCATCTCAGCCTAGGCTTGTCATGTTTGTATCTTACAAATAATGTGGCAAGTTTGTAAGAGAACTGCTCGTTGTCCTATTGGAGTAATCGATTTTGAAACACCAAGAATTTCCAGATTTTTGGAAAAAAGTTTTGCTTATTAAGCCTTTGGCAGATAGCAAAAGGTAACACTTTCTGGAGTTTCCATTGATTTTTCAGATCAAATGCTAGATTTTTATCAAATTTTTATAGAAATTTATCGTGCTGTCTTGATTCCACCCTATTGGCTAATTAAGATACTAGCACTGTACAAAGTTCACCCAGCTTTAATAAACACACTTCAAGAACTGATAAAAAAGTGGCGCACCACCATTCATTTATCGCAAAATGGAAGTACCACCAAGACTGAGGAAATCAGGGTGACAAGCGGAATATTTCAGGGGGACTCATTGAGCCTTCTGTGGTTTTGCCTCGCACTGAATCCACTCTATAATCTGATTAAAAGGACGCAAATCGGCTGTACATGGATGATTTAAAATTGTGGGCATCATCGCCACCGAAATTGCAACAACTCATTCAGCTGGTAGAGAAATTTACAACTGATATGAACATGCACTTTGGATTTGATAAATGCAGAACTATTAACATAAAGAGAGGATCTAAGTTAGAGATGACAAGATTTGTCATCGCATAATAAAAATATATACAGCCAATACTGGAGGCGAAGTATATAAATATCTTGGAATACAACAGTCCAAGAGAGTTGAGCATAAACTCATTAAGGAAACACTAACTAAGGAATTCACGTCCAGACTTGAAAGTATATGCAGGTCTGACCTAGACAGTAGAAATACAGTAAAAGCTATAAACACTTTTGATATACCAGCCTTGACATATTTGTTTAGAATCATATCTTGGTCAAACTCAGATATCGAAAGGCTACAAAGAATAATTAGAACTACACTAACGAAATACAGGAAACACCACCCCCACAGTGGTACTAAAACGACTTATATTACCAAGAAATGAAGGAGGGAGAGAAATTACAAATATATGTAATCTAAACGAAAAACAAATATCCAGTTTAAGAACATATTTCCATCAAAGAATGATCGAATGCCCGCTATATGCCAGCGTGTGTTTAGCTGATGATAAGTATACGCCTCTGAATCGTAAACAAATGGAACGACAAAATGAGAGCATTCAGACAACTGGAACAATTATACAAGAGTGGAAAAATATGTCTCTACATGGTAGACACCCCCATGATCTTGACCGTCATGAAATCGACAAGAGTGCGTCGAACGTCTGGTTGACATGAGGAGGTCTTTTTCCGGAGATTGAAGGCTTTATGCGTGCAGTTTAAGATCAAGTCGCACACAATAAGAACTACCAAAAATATATTATTAAGGATGCCACATGTAGGAAATGCCACGAAAAACCAGAGACTATCCAACAAATTGTAGGAGCATGTGGTAGACTCTTCCAGACGGATTATCTTCACTGTTATAATCAGGTGGCCAGTATAGTCCACCAGGAGCTTGCAAATCGTAATAACCTTATAACAGAGCGAGTTCCCTATTATAAATACATTCCAGAGGCGGTACTTGATTCGGTCGATTTCAGGTTATATTACGACCGAACAATAATAACCGACAAAACCGTACACTTTAATAGGTCAGATATTATATTGCTGGAAAAAGGAAGAAAACAGCATTCCTAATCGACATAGCTGTTCCAAACACATAAAACATTCAAAAGACGGCTGAAGAAAAAGTCCAAAAATATACAGACCTCAAGTTGGAAATAAAGCGGATATGGAAGTTGAACCAGGCTCATATAGTGCCATTGATAATTTCAACAACTGGCATTATAGCAAAGAATCTGAAAAATAACATCAAATTTCTGTGTCTAGAAAAAAATCTGTTTAGAATAATAATAAGGGTGGTAATCCTTAATACCACTCGCATCACCCAAAAATTTTTGGAGGATTGAAGCTGTTTTGACTACGGCCCGCACTTCATTTAAAATCCAGCTTAGCTGGGAAAAAGACAGAAATGAAAAAAAAAATAATAATAAGTGAATAATAAATAGACAGGGGGCGAATAACCCGCTTGGTGACTGGTGCCACAACTTTCCCGTTGAGAGAAGTAAATCTCTGGAAAAAAGAATCCCCAAGCTCAAGGTGGAAATCCATCGTGCCGAGGAGCTGAATGGCACAGAGTTAAAGTGTCTTTAACGATGTCTCCAGATACCTAGCGCCCTCCGGCAGCAAATAGCTTTCCCATGGTAAATCGAGGCTCTGCCTTGGGTGACCCGTTTTTCCTTTGAGCCCAATTTTTTTTTATGGAGACTGAAACAGATAATGATATTATACAAGGCGATATGGTTTTACGGACAAGAATCCTTCGGAACCGTCAGCAGAATTTGTCCGGGGTTGGTGAATCTGCAGCGAGTGGCAGTTTTCAACTCTATGGCACCGAAAAAGGTATCCGGGCAACAATTTGAAAATCAAAGCCTCGCACCACCGAACATTTCATCACAAGACCAGTGCAGAATGCAGATTAATAATGAAATAGAAGACGGAAATGTCCTGGTACTTACTGGCTCGCCCCCCATAAGGAGGGCTATCACTAGGACTGAATGCACTCCACGTATCAGATGGACACGCGAAATTAATATTGAGGTAATGCGTGCCATTATTACGTAAACCATTGTGGAAATAAGCCGCTTCCTGGATAGAGAAATGCACTCCACCAAGAATATAAGAAGAGGTTCCCTGAAACTGGGCTGTCGGAACAAAACTTAGCCGACCGAAAAATATAATTTTAAATAAAAAGTATCTCACCGACAAAATGTCAAGAGAGAAGTTGGTAATGAATTACACCAGAACGTTACATATCAGCAACATGAAGAAAATAACAAAGGCGTCCACACCTTAACCGCAGAAGCGCAGCCAATAGAACAAACTCCTAAGTTTCCACCTGGGCAAGAAGTGGCCTTACAACAGAACTTGTCTAATATACGAGAGAGGTTTTACAGTAATTTGACCCATTTTATTGGGTCAAATCAACTGAATAGGCCAAAAATTCCAATACTGCGCAATATTGCAAAAGATCGTATTACTCCAGTGCAGATCAATAAAGTTCTGGAATCACATCTGGCTGGGATACTAGATTTGTGCGATATACATCTTGCGTTGTACTGTGCAGCAGTGACTGCGATCGAAATTTCAGGCCAAAAAACATACACCACCAGTGCGAGCAGGCATAATTTCCAGAAAAATACATCTGCCTGGAAAACACGCCTTGAAAACAATATCGGTGATTTTCGGTGGAAAGTTGACGTCATCTCAGAATATCTTTCTGGTAATCAATCAAGTGAAGTAACCAAAAAAATAAAAACAATTGCCAATAAATCGGGCATTGGCTTCGACGATCCAAACTTTTCCGAAAAATTATTCGATCTTAAAGATCGAACTAGACAGACAGCTAAATCTAAAGGGGCTAGGCTAGCATGAGATAATGAGCTACAAAAACGAAAGTACTAAAATTCAGAATTTATAAATAGCCAAAAGAAATTTTATAGAGAGCTTAAACAAGGCAGTAGCAGGTCAGAACTTGAGAATATAGACATGTCTTCCTTTGCAGAAAATTGGCAATCGGTTTGGAAAAGATCAGATGACTATGAAAAATCGGCACCTTGGATTAAAACAATTGAACAGCACACAACTGCTCTTCCAGAAATGGAGCTTAACGATTTCATGGCGATTGACATTTGCACCGCCGTCAAGAAAACTCATAATTGGAAAGCTTCTGGACCAGATGGACCACATAAGTTCTGGATTAAAAACCTTACGGCCGCCCATCGCCCACTTGCTAGTGCATTTAAAGAGATAATGATAAATCCTAATACTTCCCCAAATTTTTTAATGGAAGGCAATATATATCTTCTGTACAAAAAAGGTGATGCTAAGCAACCCAATAACTATAGACCCATCACATGTTTGTCAGTATTGTATAAATTGTTGACAGTCCTAATCAATGAAAAAATGTACAAACATTGTGATAAAAACAATATTTTTGAAGAAGAGCAGAAAGGGTGTATAAGAGCAAGTATGAGATACAAGGAACAGCTAACGATCGATGCTGTAGTTCTCGAACAAGTACGGAAAAGAAAACGCAACCTAAACATCTGTTAGATAGACTTCAGAAAAGCCTTCGATAATGTTCCACATGGTTGGTTACTTGAAGTCCTGAAGATATATAAAATAAGCCCTCCCATCATTAACTCCTTAAGGTGTCTAATGGGGAAATGGAAAATAAATCTCTTTATCGATCAACAATGCATTACAACTGCGAATATCGAGGGAGGAATTTTTCAGGGAGATTTTCTTTCTCCAATTTGGTTCTGTTTAGCCCTAAACCCTATGCCCACATTACTGAACAACGGTAATATAGGATATAAACTAATCATGAGGAATCCACGAAAGCGCTCGCACCTACTATATATGGATGACATTAAACTCTATGGAGAAACTAGAGAAAAACTGAACTCCTTAATAAAAATGGTCGAAGAATTTAATAGGGATATCAAAATTCGATATCAAAATCATTCGGACTTGCTTTACCATTAGCATTCAGAAAGGAATAGTCAATAATCAACATTCAACACACTGTAACATACAACTGGCACCAGAAGAATCCTGTAAATATTTCCTCAAGGTATTCCTCAAAATAAGAAATTTAACCATAGCCAGTTAAAGGACTTTTCTCCTATGTACCAAAAGAGGATTACAAAACCTCTAAATACCAAACTGAACAGTGGAAACTTGGTTAGAACGATCAATGGATGGGCAGTACCAACTCTGACCTATTCTTTTGGTATTATTAAGTGGTCAGAAACAGACCTTGATGGAATGGATAGATTAACACGTCGAACATTGACAAAATTCCGATGTCTGCATCCAAATTCATCTATAAAGCGACAATAAATTCCGAGAAAGTTGGAAGGCCTCGTGAACATTAAGAATCTTTGTCTGGCCCAGGAGAGTAAGATGAGAGAGCGCTTCATTAATTCAAGCAGCCCGCTAATGAAGTTGGTTGCTAAAGAGGACTGGGGTTTCACCCCGCTGAACCTAGATAAAGTGAACCATATTGATGGTAGAACAATACTTACGGATTGTGTCCCAGAATGGAAACAACAGACACTGTATGGACGGTATCCAAAGTCACTCGAGGATGGTGCCATTGATGAATCATTGCCTTTGAAATGGTTGGCCGATGGGCTGTTGTACCCCGAACCAGAAGGTTTTACGACATCTATTCAAGATAAGGTAGTAAGAACACTGAACTACGAAAGGCACATACTACACATGGATTTTGTCGACCGATGCAAGAATGCAAGGCCGATGCAAGTGCGGTTCAGTGGGAGAAACGATTGAACATGGGGGTGTGCAGTTCTTGCCTCTAATGCTTATTTAGGAAGACATAATCAGCTGGTGAAAATTATACATCAGCAAATTGCATTAAAGTACTCGCTATTAGATAACGCACCTCCTCCATATAATAAATACTCACCTTTTCCCGTACTGGAATCATCCGTTTCAATTCTATATGGGGATAGACCAATCACAATAGATCGAACGGTCGATTATAATAGACCAGACATTGTTCTGATTAGTAAAAAAGGAGAAAAGAGAGTTTATAATTGACATCGCAGTGCCGCTCTCTCATAATATCATGAAATCCGAGTTGGAGAAAACCACTCAGTATGAAAACCTAGCATACGATTTAAAAAACCAGTGGAAATTACTGGTACTTTTGCAGACATTCCGCATTGTTCGTAAAATCTTATGCTAAATGAGAGGAGCTGAACTGCTTTCCCATTTTGGCATTATAATATCGACCAGCCTAGGCTGAGATGCTGAATTCAGAACGAACATAATAATAATAACTTTGTCGTTACATTTTGTGGGACATTAATTCTTTTATTGGAACCTTCGGTATGAAACACTAAACTCGAAGAACTTAACCACTAAATATCAAATAATTTATTTTAACTTTCCGATGTGCATTTCGCCAACCACGTTAGTACCATCAGGCGATGATTTAAGGGCCCTCATACCCCTGCGTACGCTGAAAACTGAGTAAATTTGAAAAATTATAAGGTTATAAAGTGAACAAAATTTTAATTGTTGATTTCACTTTTTTATTAACTTTTCAACTATAACTATATATATATATATATATATATATATATATATATATATATATATATATATATATATATATATATATATATATTTAATATTAACATTATTTTTTACGGGTATAAATGGACTACTGATGAAAACTATAGCGTCTCCTTGTCGACATCATAACTTCACCAAAAATTATCCAATCTGCAAAAATAAAAAATAATCTAAAATAAAGTAGTAGTAATAGACTGACGGGAATTTTTTTTTCGAAAATAAAGAAATTATAGTATTTCAAACTTTAGTATGCAATTAAAAAAAATAGTCAATCGACAAGAGATTGCAGAAAACCATAAAAAACACGAAGATACAAGAGGAACAAGGCGTACAGTACGAAGATAAAATGCGGGACTAGCCGTAAGTGCAGGTAGTCCCTACCAGAAACTTTAAACGCTTTTTTCTTGAAACTAAGTTTTTACAGTGTCAGTACGATAACTCAATTAGTCAATTTTTAATATTTTTTAACTTTTTTCTTATAACTTTTCTTGACAATTATTTTCTCTAAAGTCTGACGAGAGGTGTTTATAATTATTTGGGTGGATATTTTTTTATAAATTATTAAACACTATTTTTTTTTAATTGTATACTAAAATTTGAAATACTGTAATTTCCTTATTATTGAAAAAAAAATCCCTTCGTCAAACTATTACACTACATTATTTTTGCTGAAGTTATGATGTCGACACAGAGGCTCCATGGATTTCATCAGTAGTCCATTTATACCCGTAAATAATGTTAATATTTAAAAATATATATTTTTTCTTACGGTTGAAAAGTTATATAAAGTTATATAACACAATATAACCTTTTTAATAATTTTTCAAATCTATTCGGTTTTCAGCGCGCTGAGAGGTATTTGAGTCATTAATCTAAAAAAAAAAATCCTGATGATGCAAATATAATTAGTGAAACGCGCGTCATGAAGTTTAAAAAAATGTGGTTTGGTTTTTAGTGGTAAATCCCTTCGAGTCTTGTGAGGTCAACATCGGACTCATAGACAGGACCAAGTAAATATACCACATTTGGTAATTTTTGATAAAGATAATTCGACAACCACTATACACAACTTTACAGTACTTTGATAGTATCATTCATAGGGAAATGGAAAAGAAGAGGGGCACACCAACTATTGGAAACAGAAACTTCATGAAGGTAGTATAGTTTCGCTGGCTATCTCGGTAAACGAACTTGTTAGTAAGAACTATGATGTATATACATAAAGTAGTGATACTGGTTGTGCATCATTCGATCTGATAACACTCTTAAATTACCGTTTGGACAGGATGCGGGCTAACATCAGATGCGTAGTAACAGTAATTATTCAGGCCTATGGAAACAGTATGTTGTCAAGAGCCCAAGTTTTCAGGTAATTTAATGCATTCTCAGAAGGCTGAGACCCGATGATGATGAACCTCACAGCGAAAAAAACGATAAACCAGCATTTTTACTGAGAGGTTCTTGAAAGACTTCGAAAAAGGGTCATTCTTATAACCTGGAATATCAAGAACACCTAGCCCAGCTGCTCCGTGTAAATAAGCTTATTCAACTAGAACGATCCGATCGAAAAAGCAAAGTCATCTTGCTCACGACACACCAAGAAGGCTCTGACTGATCTTAAATGGGAAATTCTTGCATATCCGCCGTACTCTCCTGGTCTTGCGCCAACCGATTATTATCGCTTCCGGTTGCTGTCCAACTAAATAAGGGGCGTAACTATCCCCAACGACGAGGACCTCAAAAACTGGATTAACAATTATTTCGAGTTCAGGCGCGGAGTTTTTTGGCGAAACGGCATCAATAAAATGATCGCAAGGTGGAAGCAGGTCGTGAATAATGATGGAGAATACACCATTGATTAAGTTATTGATATAATTGTTGCTTTATATATATATATATATATATATATATATATATATATATATATATATATATATATATATATATATATACATATATATATATATATATATATATATATATATATATATATATATATATATATATATATATATATATATATATATATATATATATATATAATATTCTTCGCCTTATTAAAGATACCCAGTACCTCGTTCAGCAACGGGTCTTCTGGATTGGAAGGTTCAGTTCATAAAGAACTGTCATATTTTGGTACTTGTTTCGACTTTAGTTTGTCCCATCAGTTAAGGAAAAATGAATTTTTCGACTCCGAAATTTCATCCAAGGGATCAACCATATCCCATGATGAGTAAATAGTTCATATTTCGATGTGCTTCAACCTTACATATTCTTTTCAGTTAGGCGAAGAAGTCTAAGAGTTTCTTATTATTGTGTTATCTAATTCTGATAACATAAGATGTCCCAAAAGAAAGTTTCTTTTTGATATAGCGATATAAATACAAGAGAGACGTCCGTCAAAAAAAACTTTTATTAATTATTAAAATGCACATTTTGGAAAATTACTTTTTAAAAATATCGTCATCCTTCACGCTCACAGCACTAACTAAACGAACAGCAAAATTCCTTAGGACGGCTTGGTGCATAATTCCTAGAATTGCTGCCATTTCGTGTCGGATATTCTCTTTGCACTCCAGTAACGACAGTTCTGCTTATTTACATGACCGTTGAGATGAAAAAGAGCCTCATCTGAAAACAATATGTTGTTAAATGTTGAAAAACGCTTAGTTACCTGATTAACGAATAGAAGCCTCTGTCCAGCATCTTGGGGTTTTAACTCTTGCATTAGTTTAATTTTGTATGGGTGCAGTTTTAAATCCTTGCATAAAATGCGGTACAATGATGATGGAGGTCCATTTAAAGCATGCGCTCGCCTATGAATGGAAAGGTCCGAATTGTCAAGAATGAACTGATTTACCATTTCCACATTTGTGTTACTTCATGATGATCTTGGTGGCCCAGCCCTATGTTTATCCATGGTTAAACCGGTTTCTTCAAACTTAACCTATTTTCAGGCGAAGGGAACACTTGGCGTCTCTTTAATGTAACGCAACCCACAATGACTGCACAGCTTTATTTGGGCTACAGACAACGCACGATCTGCTCCCGAGAAACGCCTCCTATCGACTAAATTCCTAAACGTGGGGCTATCGATTAACATGAACCCCATTCCACTCACAGTTGTCGCATTTGCGCAGTGAGTCAATGAAATAGAAACTTTCTTGTGAGACACCTTGTATAGCAGTGCAAGAAGTCATTTTTGAAAGCAAAGCGCGAAATTTACTCAAATTGTCACCACAACGATTGTTGTTGTTTGGCTTTGTAAACAGTTTGGTATGTAACAGTTTATATACGTACGAGAACCACACATAACTCTCTATATATTATTACGACACTCTGTAACTGTGCGAGTCATGGACGGAATTAGATAATGTATGTGATCTCGTGTCAAGGTAACCCAGACGAGATGTACACATACTTTAAGTTCGTTAAAAGTTGCTGGCGGCCAGAACAATCGCTCAAAAGATCGATCAATGCCATCCCATCCATATTCAATCAGCGAAAAATTTTGAGCCCTCACTGACCGTGTCGTTATTGCAAACTTTACAAAAAACTGCAATGTTTGACTAGTTGTATGCAATCTGGCATTATCTTGCATAAAAATGAGATTTAATCGAGCTTGCCGATACGGTTTCAATATTTTCAATAATATAATTTATGTACAATGAAACATATCGAAAGAATCTAAGACGTCTGTATGAAAATATCCTGTGAAGTCATTTGAACAGATCATGCAATATAAGAGAAAGAAAAAAGTACCTTTGGTAACGTTACTATATAAAAATAAACTTTTAAACAACTTACCTTACTAGTTTAACTTCGAACTTATAACACCTGTTGAATTCCATGAAAAATCGCATCGCCCACAGGTAATAGGACTCGTCGTGAGCTTGTGCCTTAGCTCTAACCAAATTGTCCTTGACGTGATACATCAACGTGTTGTAGGAACCGTTCAAAAATTCGACGCAAAATTCCTTGAGGAATAGACGGATACTGAAAGCTGATCGACGTTCAGTCTGAGAAGCTTTTATCTGAAATCAGAACAATGCATTAGGCTTATTTACTTAAAAAGGTTTATAACTTATTATTTATGAAATGTTGCTGATTTAATTTGAATTATCGCCCCTTTTAAATTAAGAAAAAAGGAAAATAAAAACACAAATTATTTAAAAAGAAACTTTTCTTCTTGAAATGATAATGATTGCATCAATCTGTCATTTGTCAGATCTTTAAAACTAGTAAACTTGTTGTATATATACAACAAATCGTATAGTATATTACAAGTACTAAAATATCCAACATATATAGTTTCGCTGTTTCCTCTTTTAATAGATCCTCAACTTAATTCTTGGTCCTACATTTCATTGACCGCAAACTATATTCGAATCAGATTTATTCCCGTCATATAATTGTTTTAAAGCGCTATTTTTCAGCTTCAAAATAAGGTTAATGTCCGATCAATTGTTCTATTGGAACTTTCGCACTGTGTTTGGACTACTAGCTAGGTCGACAAAAGTCATTATTAAATACCTAGAAAATAACAATAAAATATCACAAACCACCTTAAACTTAAAGACATTTACCACTAAACACCAAATCACTTTTTTTTAACTGCTCGACGCACGTTTCGCTAACCATGTTAGCATCATCAGGAGATCATTTAATCTAATTCTAAAACTATTATCTATTTATACAAAAACCCCTACCTAACGAAGCGTGTAAAAATCATGAACCGTGAAGTTTACTAAGCCTTACATTAATAATTGAAAAAGTAGGCTTTCATATGCATCCAAAGCCCTATTATTATTAAGACTTTTAATTCGTCTTAAATAATTAATATCTATACTGTGGTCATGTTCGATTGCATGTTGGGCAACACAATATTTTTCATTTCTCCCATATCTAATGTGGGCAATATGTTCTTTATATCTTGTCAATATGGATCTTTTTGTTTGCCCAATATACCTTCGATCGCAGTCTTGACAACTAATTTCGTAAATCCCCGAATTTTCATGTTGATCTACTTTATATTTTGGATTGCCCAGAACTTCTCTTAATTTATTATATGGATTGTACACAACCTTAATGTCCACTTTTTCAAAATTTTGTCTAACCCTCTTGTTAATTGGGCATCAAATGGTATTACCATGAATTTATTTGTGTTCTGATCCTTTTGAATTCTTTCAATAATTTTCTGAACTTGTTTTCTAATTAATTTATCTACAATGTTCTTATTATAACCATTCACTCCAGATACGTCCCTAATTAATTTTAATTCTTGGTTATAATTATCTTTATTTAAAGGAAAATTAATTAATCTATTTACCATAAAACTTAAACTAGCCATCTTATTTTGGAAGCTATGATTTGAATCGTTAGGTATGTATCTCGAAGTGGTGGTATTTTTCTTAAAAATATCAAAATCTAACCTATTTTTATTGTTTCTACTGACTAAAACATCCAGAAATGGTAAATTATCGTTGTTTTCGAGTTCATGCGTGAATATTATATTTTGGGATTTACTATTTAAGTTCTTAATAAAATCATCTAAGTTTCGGTTTTTCGAATCGAAAATGGCAAAAACGTCATCCACATATCTTAGCCATACCTTCGGAAAGTAACTGAATTCATCTGTTGCCTCGGTTTCAAATTTACTCATGAATAAGTTGGCTAAGAGCGGTGAGGATTGCCCATTGCCGTTCCTTCTTGTTGTTCGTAAAACCTGTTATTAAGCTGAAAACAATTTTGTTGTATACATAATCTTGTTAAGGAAATGTACTCGCAAAAAATCTTGTTATTAAAACCGTTTAATGTAATGTATGTGGAATGGGGACACTCGGAAACAACGATGAAACGTCAAAGGAAACCAAAACCTCACTTTCCTGTAGATGTGTGTTTTTGACTTTTTCTATGAATTTGGTTGAGTTTATCACAGAATAGGAAGGTAGTTGGTTTGGTAGATTTTCAAATTCCTTTGTTATCCACTTCGCCAAGTTGTATGTTGGAGAATCAATGGTTGATACAATTGGTCTGACTGATTTTCCAGGTTTATGAATTTTTGGTAGAGCATACAATCTTGGCACTTTTGGATTAGAAACATGTAGTTTGCTTTTCAGAGAAGGAGAAATAAGGCTGTTACAAGATTTCAATGTATCTCTGACTTCGTTAATCATTTTTGACAATGGATTCCTAGGTAATCGTTTATATGGATAATCTTGAATTAATTTTTCAACACCTTCAAAGTAAACAGATTTGTTCATTACTACAACCTTATTTCTGTTATCAGCTTTTAAATAAATACAATCCTTCTCTCGCAGTCGCATGACAATCTTAGAAATATTTGGCATTATTTGACTTTTATTTGAAATATTTTTTGCAATTTTACATGATTCTCTGACGAAAGCTTTAGAAGACTCCGGTAAGTGTTTAATACCAGTTTCAATACCGGCTACCATATCCTCCAAAGCACTACGGGATGTCGGCAAAGCAAAATTGAGGTGAACTTTTCTCACTGTTAGTTTAGTATAGTTTGTATTTGAAAAAGGCACTGCATGTCGAAACAATTGTCATACATACAATTTAAAATATAGTTGAAATTTTTAGATATTAATATTTGTTTGTTTATTTAAAATTTGATTTAGCCAACGTAACTGAAGAATCTTTGAGGGAGTTTCACATAAAATTAACATCAATTTCTTCAAAATTTAGTGAAAATGAGCCTCGTGTCAAAGATGACACGGGAACGGTTTTTGTTAAAGAATAAAGCGTGGACGGAAAGTGTAGAAATTCAATTCAAAGTGTGTCTAATTAGACCTAGCCCTCCTAGTACTTCAGATGTAAATCGTCTTCCAGGAAGACCGCAGAAAGTTTTGAAGATACGTCGTACAAAACTAAATAACGACGCGTGAAAATTTAGTGCAATCATGGAGTGTTAATGAGTTAACAACAGCAGCAGAAGTGGCCAATCGACAACCCGGGCACAGGAATATCGCTTAAACTATCAAACAATGCAGTACAACCGAGTGACTCCAAAAACTTGTCATTATGCTCGGAAGTTAACTAATGACGAAGCTTTGGCTTATTATATTGACTCGTAATCTACTACTCACTCTTACAAGCAGACAAGGAAATGGTCAATGAAAGTAGAACATAAAGTTTTTCCATCGTATCATAGATTAGTTAAGTCAAAAATGTTTTGTTATCCACTAAAGGAGCACATTTCTATGACGGAGACACATGCAGATATTAATCCACAAGCACTATTAAATATTACCAGAGATCGTATAATCTCTGCACATAGTGAAGTCATTAGAAGTATGTTACCAAATACATCATTTACGATAATATGCAAATGGGGTTGTGGTGACAGTTATGGTCATAGTATGTATAAACAGAAATTTGAGGACTCCGAAGCTACTGATGAATTTTTGCTTATCTTTTCATTTGTCCCTTTGAGATTAGTAGATGGCAATAAAAATATCATTTGGCAAAATGGACGACCGTCCTCAACTACGTATTGCCGTCCTATAAAATTAATTTTCTCAAAGGAAACAACTGAAGTGACAACAGAAGAAAACAAAGTATTGGAAGATGTATCTCAACTACTTCCAACGTTATGTTCAGTAGAAGAGACTCAAATTTCTGTAAAACACGAGTTTCTTTTAACTACGACAGACGGAAAAGTTTGCAATGTCTTGACAAATATCGACAAATAGCGGTCAGCTCAAAAATGCTACTTATGTGGAGCTACACCAAGAACGATAAATGATGAATCAAATGATTTTACCAGTAAACAAGAACATCTACATTACATCTACATTAACATCTACATTACACGGTTGGATTCGCTGTTTCGAGTGCTTGTTAGATATAAGTTATCGTGTTAATATAAAAAAGTGGCAAGCTAAAAGTGAAGACGACGTAAAAAAAATATTTAAAAAAGAAACTGGATTAATTGTAGATAAGTCAAAACCTGATTATGGAAACAGGAACGATAGAAATACAACCCGTAGATTTTTTGCAAATGCGGAACTGAGTGCACTTATTACTGGATTGGACGTTATCCTTATTAAGAAATTTAATATATTACTGAGAACTTTATCATCTCGCTATGAAATCAATTTGATCGAATTTGAAAAATTATGTTTAGAAACGCGAAAATTATATCTAAGTCTATATTCGTGGTATAACATGCCCGTTACTGTACATAAATTACTTATACACTGTACAGAAATTATAAATTATTTCCCTCTTCCAATAGAACAGCCTTGGGACGAGGCTCAATAAGCCCGAAATAAAGATTGTCGTCGATTTCGGAAGCATAACACTCCCAAAATGTTACGTGTCACCACGACTACAGATTTTTTAAACATGCTTTTAATAACGTCCGATCCTCTCATCAATTCACAGCGAGAAGTCCCTACGAAGAAAATTAATAAATTGTTAACAGAAATATTAAAACTCTTTATTGTACCTTCAATATCAACAAGTCAAGCATCAAGTAGACTTCCGAATAATGAAGACACCTACTTAAAACCTGATTCCTTTAAATGTGAGAGTGATGATGAGTAATATGTTATAATATTTTTTTATAATTACACTATTTCGAAGGTTGTCATTTGTTATTTTATACTTGTTGACTTATTTTATTGTACATGTTTATTTAAATCTTATGTTGTAAGATGTTATAAATTTATAATTATATGTTTATAATAATATTTTGTATAATTAATTAGTTAAGAAGTTTTTCAAATATATTTTATTGTGTATTTTTTACTTTTATTTAATATCTCGCTCTAAATAGACCTAAAGTACATTCTACCATTCAAAAAAAATAATTTTAGACACTATGAGCGGATATTAATCGAATTATATCAAAAAATAATTTTATCCAACAGGCTTGTTCTAGGCAAAACCCAGTGCTTCGGTGTGAAACACTAAACTCGAAGAGGTTTACCACTAAACATCTTTATATATATTCTAAACAATTAGTTCGTTTTGTCTTTCAACTGAAAAACCCGATCGACAAGGCCAAGTCATCTTGCTCACAACACTCTCCTAATCTTGCGCCAACCGATTATCACCCCTTCCAATCGCTGTACAACCAGATAATGGGCGTAACTATAGCCAACGATAATGGTTGGCTCTTTTTCAATCAAACTGTTTAATAAAAAAAGACGCAGAACTTATGGAACAACCTAATAAATAATTGCGTTTCAATGCTAAAAACAAAAAAAATATATTTACAAAAAATATATATAAATTATACACTATATATGACACTGAGTTGACAGAGTTTCTCAAATTATTATTATTCGCGTTATTCGCGAGATCTAGTCTTTGGCCACGTTCCGCAATGGGTCTTCTGGATTTTCTGAAGGGTTCAGTCCATAAAGAACTATCATATTTTGATTCTTGTTTGTCGAAACAAGTGTGAGACGAACTAAAGTCGTTTAGTTCATCTCATCAGTTAAGGAAAAGATAATATTTCAACTCCGAAATTCCATCCAAGGGATCAGCTATTCCATGATGAGTAAATAGTCCCTATTTCGGTGTGCTTCAACCTTTCGGATTCCTTTCAGATAGACGAAGAAGCATAAGAGCTTCTTATTGTTGTGTTATCTAATTCTAATAATACAAGATGTCCCAAAAAAAAGTTTGCTTTTAATATAGCGATATAAATAAAAGAAAGGCGTCCCTCAAAAAATCTTTATTGATTATTGAAATACACATTTTAAGCTTCAAAATAAAGTATAATGTAGGATCATTTCTTTTATTGCAACCTTCTGTGTGAAACACTAAAATCGAAGAGATTTACCACTAAACACTAGTCACTTTTTTAAACGTCTCAACGTGCGTTTCGCCAACCATGTTAGCATCTTATTTTTCATGTTAATGCTATAATGATTCTACTATATCTTCTATCCAAATGATGATTCTTCATATTAAATCATCTACTGATGATGCTAACATAGTTAGCGAAACGCGTGAAACACAATCCGGCGGAAACTCAAGACATTATTTGTGCGGCTTTGGAAGATAATGTTCTTCCGTACCTTACTTGCAAGAAGTGGTGTAAGAAATGATGCATAACATACGAGACAGCCAAAAAAAGTAGAGAATGTAGAATTGGAAGCGTTATTTGAATAAAATCTTTGTCGCACGCTACTAGAGCTCGGAGAGGAACTTGGAGTAACACCACAAGCCATTTCTAAACATTTACACAAGATAGCGAAAATTTGAAAGGATAGTAGTTGGATCCCTTATAAATTTAGAGCTACAAATAATAAGAGTAGACGTTTTAATGTTGTGTCTCGGTTTTCCAGATTCAAGAAAAAAAACTTCCTACATAAGATTGTGATCTAGGATGAAAAGTGGGTCCTCCACGATAATTCAAATAGGTAAAAATCATGGTGAGCCCTCAACAATTATTATGAATTATTCCAAAACGGTGAAGCGATCAGTGCTAACCGTTATCAGCAGAAACTGATCTGTGTTAGTGACCCTACGAAGGAAAAAAAATACTTTATATAAAGAAACAAAGGAAGTCGTGCTACTTCATGACAACGCACAGAGAGCAACAATAATTCTGGTATGTTCATCGGAGTTGAGCTGGCAGATTTGATTGGCCCCACCGGGTTTTCATATTTTTCGATTCCTGAAACATCACCTAGTTGATATCCTATTCATATATCTTGAAAGAGTCCAAAAAAGTCTCAATAACTTTATCAAATCAACACCACCACGTTTTTTTTTAAATCTGAAAGGTGACGAAAGTGCATAGAAAATGAGAGCGAATACTTCGAAGATAAAGTTTATATTACTTTATTCATAAATCAATGTTCTCTGATCTTCTTCGTATTCTTGGTAACAGGTAAGTTGTGACCTATGGAACGTCATTCCGTTTGCGTCCTTTTTAGCGTACTTCTCGCTAGCGTTTTCTACTTCTGGCTTCCTTGGTTGCATATTGGAAAGATGGACCAGTTAGGTCTTTAATTTGGTCTATCCTTCTTTTTGGAGGTCCGCGTGGTCTAGAAGCTTCCATCTGTCCATGCAGCACCTGTCTTTCTAGGTTACTACCGTGTCTGCGTTCAATATGGCCGAAGAATTTTAGTTTTTGATCCTGAATAATTTGGAATAGGCTTGTAGGTTCATTTATTTCTTGAATAACGGATGTGTTTATTCGTCTGGTAGATCATGGAATGGAAAGAACCCGTCTCCAAAGTTGCTTTTTAATAATCCAGGTTTCAGTGGCATATAGCAATACTGAAAAACTTTGGTTTTTCTATATGTTTCTTTGTGTTCTGTTTTATGCCCCTATCCCTCCAGATTCCCGGTACATATTACATTGTATTTCTTGCGATTCGCATTTTTTGATCTCGGGAGTGTTGCCACGTTTGTTCCATATTGAAGTTCAAACATAGATAAGTTGGATTACTACATTAAATTGCCCTATTTGACTGATGTTGGACATGTTGTTTGACGGTTGTTGGATGGTATCTCCTCATTTATTTCTGGTCCTTAAAGACGGCTTTCATCCTTTTTTCATTGATAATTAAGGTCAGTTCCTCGGCTGATCTCGCAAGTGTGATGTCATATCGTAAGTTAGTTATTTTAATACCATCAATGCTGACCACTTATCCCATGCTCGAAAGCTCTACTCATGATATATTTACAATAAATGCTGAATAGAATTGGCGATAGGATGCATGCTTGTCTGATTCCTTTATTGAAGCAAAACTCATCAGATATGCAATCTTGAATTTTCGCCACTGCTGTGATTTTTTCGTATAAATGACAAATGAATTCAATTAGGTGATCTAGGATTTTAAGCATTCGTTGCCAATGTGAAGGAGGATTTTGCTTGTCCGTGGAATGATAATGATAAGACGGCAATTTTCGCATTTCTCTCTAGACTCTATTTTGTGAAGAGGTATAAATGCGGAGATCGCCCAATATTCTGGCCACAATCCAGTGCCCCACACTTTCTGGGAGATATTGTGAAACATGTCTATCGCTACTTCACCCAGTGTTTTAATTACTTCGTGCGGTGACACCATCCAAATCTGGAGCCTTATCGATTTTTTAAACTAAGTATTCGATATTTTATATATCTGTTTTTAAAATATTAAGTTCGCGTGTTTTCACATTAGGTATGCTAAGATTAAACCTATCTTGGAAGAGTTTGCTGCAATAATGTTTCCTTTCGGTTAAAATGCCATCGAGATCTGCTATTTTTTCGCCTTATGCATTCTGTATTATTCATGTCTAGAAGTCTTTATCACAGAGGTTTTCGCTGAAATTTAAATTAACATGTGACTGGAGTTCTTGCCAATTTTTGGTAAGAGCGAAACTTATGGGTTCGCGTCACCGACAAACTGACGACGCGCAGCGGTCTGTGTACATGTATACCCATATCTACACTAATACATTGTATATACTCGACTGTATCATGTGCGTGTTGGACTCTTTTTGGATGGTTTGTGAGTTCGCGTCACTGACATACTGTAGTAGCAGTAATTGAAGTTAAATTGAAAACGTGAAAAGTTTAATTTGTGTATACTGTGTATTGTTTAAATTGTGTTTTGGATAATCATTACTATCTAATAAATAATTTAACTGTTTAATTGTAGAATCACAGTGCAGTACAAGAGTGAGTACTTCATATGCTAATATTTTTATGTAGAAAAATGAATAATAAAAATAAAATATTTATTTTCTAATATTTCCAATATTGGTATTGGAATTTAATTATATAATGAAATTTTAATTATTCATACTACATTATATTAATTTAAAAATTAAAAAAAAAACAGTTAGTTCAAAGTTTCAAGTTTTGAGTTCTGTCGGCAGTCCCCATGACTTAGTTTCTGAGGTGATCATTTTTATGCAGGTTCTCTTGATCTCCCCATTTAGCGAGGAATATTTAAGGCGGCGTTTCTCTGATTATATACCCATTTTTGAGTGTGCATCTTTTTTCGATTAAGTCAAGACTGATGTTACACATCAGTCATCCAGTGTTGGTGTTATTGAAGTCCTTGTATTTTTTTCATCTACGGACTCAGTAATAATGGTTCCTGTCCTATGCCAGGATTAGGAAGATGTCATATTATTAAACAATAGAGTAAGTTCCAGTTTATTGCGAATATTTTCTTGAAATTCACAAAAATGCTGGACTAATAGCTTTTTGTGAATGGACTTTTTGGGTGGTACTTTCAATTTTAAATAAAATTTAGAATAAAGTAGGCGATCGTGACTTCCATATTCAGCTCCGGAAAAGGTTTTAGCATTCTACATTGACAATCGCCTTCAAAATATAATCAATTTAACTTCGGTAGTTGCCGTCGGAAGACTGCCACATATACAGACGACGAATATGGTGTTGAAATAAAGTATTTGCAAAATAAATGTTATATGTAGACAAAAAAGCCCTAGAATTATGTTGAAGACTTAATAAAACATCTACAGTGATCGACAATACCGAAATAAAAAGGCAATGTTACTTTTAACTTTTATCTCTTTATTAATTAAAAACGTTATAAACTCTAATAATCTGAAAGGTATTTCATGTCACATCACACACGACCCGTTATGTTTTCAATTTGGCCCATTCTCATAGACCCTGCATTGATGTTGTTGCATATTGAAAAAAAAAACTAAAACCCTCAACATATGAAAATCTATGGGTCACAACGTGTTAAAACCGTTTATAACAAGAATTAAGCTAATTCGCATCACGACACTGAAGTACATCGTTTTAGTCATCAGCTACTTCAGTATTATATTGAACCTGAGTATTATTATCACCGCGTGTAATAAATCATATTAGAGAGATTTAATCGGATTCTCGTTACATTTTACATGACAAAGACCTTATTGAAACTAGATCTTATACATGTAATAGATAAAATAATTTACAGAGCAATGAGCAAAAATTTAACAATACATTAACTTAAAAATGAAACCAGCAATTTTAATAATATAAAACAGGGATCTTAAAATAGATAAAATTATAATAATGATAATACCAAAATAATAGCACTAAAATAGCCATAAGCATACAAGTAATAACAGATCAAAACGACCCGAAAATACAAAACACAATATTATGATAATATATAGATTTCTCCCATTTTCCAAAACACACAAAACTTACTAAATGTGAAAATGTGCTAACTGTACACTAGCAAAAAGCATATGTGAATCCTTCTCACTTAGATGTGTAAGTGATAACAATGGAAAACAAAAAGAAATCGGAGTGAATATGCATATAAAAACAAGTTAATCGTACTTATTTAAAGTACGAGGTATATAGATAAACTAATGTGAGTGGTGGTGTAGCGTTCGATCTGGCAACATTGTTGGTTGCCCTTTTCAAGTGAGGAGCAACTAAACATCTGATGTGTCTTCGGTTTGAGTTAAAACTCCCTAGAGTCACGCTACTTGGTAGTTCGTAACTGATCAAAATCTTATGAACGGTTGAGTGAGTCAAATTCAACTTTGCCTCAATCATTCTGACTATCAATCGACCGATGTTATTCTGACCTTCAACCGACGATCAGAATGCACAAGATCCTAGATTCTGTGGACATTTTCATCCCTTGTGGCAGTTGAAGGCCTTAGGTCGCGAAGTTCATCTTGAATCGTTCATAAAATGCCTTAAACCACCTGAAAACATGGGCCCTGGACAAAACACGATTTCGATAGGCCTAATTAAGTTTCGCAAATAATTCGCAAATGAATCATTTGCGAATGCGAGACTTTGCAACAGTATGTAAGCAAAACTTACATACTGTTGTTCAAAATTGCTGTCACACATCTTCAGAACGCACTAGAAAAATCCGGTTTATATAAATAATTGTTACGGACCACCAATCGACTTTAGGAAGGTCGTACTGAAGAAGCATCAGATGTTGGCCTGCCTCCACTCTAAAGAGGAAACCAAGAGTGTAGTCAGATTAAACGCTACTCCACCAGCCTGGCTACTTTATTTTATCACACCTATTATTATTATTATTATCACACCTCGCATAATGAGTTTTTATATTCGAGATGCAGCAGCAATTGAGACTATACCGCTTGGTTTATGCTTAACCAAGCCATGTTGGTCTCTCGAAATATCTAGACGACCTCTCAGAAAACATCTGGCCTTCCCTAGCCTGATAAATGGCGTACTCAGGGGCACTTTCTTGTCATTTTTATTTGTATCTAGAGAACCCACACAAACAAATAGAAACAATACAGAAACTTTGATGAGAATGCTCTTTTTCCGTTTCATTTAGGTAGTCATTAAAAAAACTTTTCACAGAAATGGCCTAGCACAACCCATTTTCAAAGACCTGCTTCTCCTTTAGATCATAGGATCATTAAAATTATATGTACCTGACTTTGGACTGGATTAAGGAATTACCGCTAGACCCTAGAGGGTGAATTTCCATAGTATTCTACGAACCTTTAAGGATAAAACAATAAAACATATTCTTTTGTATAGTTTAGTTTGTTTCTGTCTCGTTTACAGTACAGGCAAGTGTTTAAATCGATTTTGCAAAAATCCAGCGGATAAGTTTTGTTATATATCCAGACGATTTATTTTAAACTCGCAAGCTAGATCTAATTTCGAGGAAGACAAAAAAGCCTATCTTTTATATTTTAAGTGCTAAATTGGAGATCAAGATAAAAATTGGGCTCCTCATGTTTACTGTGTGAATTTTCACGTAAATTTAGTGCAGTGGATGATCGCAGGAAAAAGTATATGCCGTTTGCTGTTGCTAAGATGTGGAGATAATCTACTGACCATGTAAGTAAGTGCTACTTTTGTAACTAAAACAGAAGGTATTTCAAAAAAGCAAAGGGACAAAATTCAGTATCCAAAATTTGGATTATTTCCTCATAGTCATGAAGTACCAGTACTGACTGCGTCTTTAAACCTGAAAAACATGTTTCCCGGTGATTCTAATTCTTCATCAGGATCTAATCCACAAATTTCTGAGAACACCAGTTGTGACCCAAAATTTTTAACAACTATCAGTAAACTTGGTCCTCACTCACCTCACTTAATAACTCAGAATGAATTATATGATTTTATAATTAACTAAATGATTAAATGGTACGTGAACCTTTTTGTCAACACAAAAAATCGGAACTTCTTGGTTCTAGACTTCAACAGTGGGACTTGTTAGATAAAAATACAAGTTTTTCACTTTACCGAAAACGGAATGTAACATTTTCAAGTTTTTACAAAATGAAAGAAAATGAGCTTAATATGGAACATGTACTTTCCGAGTGGCGTATTTTCAAAGATTCGTCGAAATATAGCCTAAAAGCAGTCTTGCTTCATAATGAAAACAAAAACCCATATATTCCTTTAGCCCGTTCAGTGACAATGAAAGAAATCTATGATAACTTAACAACCATACTAAATCGCGTTAAATTTGAAGAGTATCAGTGGGATATTTGTGGGGATGTGATAGGGAAAAGGGATGTGGGAAGGAAAGGGATGTGGGAAAAGTGATAGGTATACTCCTAAGACTTCAACAGGGTTTTACAAAGTATTGCTTTGTTTTGTGTCTATGGGACAGTAGAGCAACAAAAGAACATTACACTGAGATAGATTAGCCTCATAAAACTTCTTTTGAACCTGATAGTTCACACATAAAATATGTCCCCTTGTTAACCCAAAAAAAGGTGCTTCTTCCACCTCTCCATATTAATCTTGAACTAAAGAAAAACTTTGTCAAAGCTGTGGACAAAGAAGGTAATGGTTTCCAGTATCTAGAAGTATCAAGTATCTAAATATTTCCTCAATTAAGTGATGTAAAACTAAAAGAAAGCATATTTATTAGAGCTCAAATAAGGAAGCTTCTAGGTGATTTCCGTTTTCAAGAAAAATTAAATGAAAACGAATTGGCAGCTTGAAAGTGTTTTGTAAGTGTTGTGAAAGTCTTTCTGGACAACAAAGATGAAAACTATAAAAACCTCATAGATGAACTCTTGAAAGCCTATGAAATACTAGGGAGTCACATGTCCTTAAAAATGCATTTTTTACACTCCTATTTGGATTTTTTGCGGGAAAATTTGGGTGCAGTAGGCGACGAACAAGGAGAGAGGTTCCACCAGAATATTAGGTTCGGCGACTACTGCTGGTTTTTAAAAAGAGATGATTCTGCAGAACACAAGGGGAAAAAGCTAAAGTTTTTGTCTCTGTATGACATATCAAGTAATACATTTTTTATTCAAGTAATCCTCAGTAATGTATTTGCATAGATTTAACACGTTTTACATGTTTATATCAAATAAATCTTAGTTTGTAAAAATATGTCGCCTCCTTTTTACCCCTCCACCCACCTGCTGTAACAAAAAAAACATTGAATGTGTTACAGTCATTAGCTTATCATATTCGGATTTAGGACTACAAAATACTTCATATAAACCTATTTTCATCAATGTTACCACAAAAAAGTTTAAATTTGTTACATGTGTAATTAAAGTGGAAAATTTAGACCAAGCGCTTCAATATACTACTAGAAAAAAAATTGGAACCGAAAAATACAAAAAAAACTTCTAATAAAAATTTAAAAATAACTCTAGAAGTAAGTAAGTAAAAAACACCTAAAAGATGCCATGATATAGTATCAAGTATAATATATCTATTATAATTCAACTTTCAAACAAAATCTGAAGAACGTATCAAAAAACATATGTGGTGTTTTATGTATCCATATACTATTCCAGTTTGGCCTCTTCGTTTGATTAACTAAAGCTGACAACAACAACATTTAGTTCAATGCAAACTGTGGTAGCACAAAGACATTTGCTGAAACAATGTATGGTGCATGTGTATGTATAAATAGATGAAGATAATCCCTTTGTTCTTTCATATAAATCCCCCTCACATAAAACAATAGATAAGACTAGCAGATCAGTAATTCCATGCACTATACGTAATTTAGGGTATAAACAATTACAACACCATTATCATAATATAGAGAAAGTCACTTTTATTTAAACAGACTTCGTTTCAATTTTATTACATCTATATTTTTAATTATTAAATTAAAATTAATTAATTCAAATTCAATTAAAATAATTAAATTAAAATTCAGAATTGGGTAAAAATCTCTCTCAACATTAGCGTTGCCATGACATAAAAGCATGGCTGTCTTTAACAGCTTTACTAATAATTGTGGATTGACCAAAACAAATCAACAATTAATAATTAATAAAATAAATTATTTATGCCCTACCTATTTACTATTCTATATAGAAATTATATAAGTTTAATACTTAATAAGAACTCCCGTGATTAAAATAAATTCAAGATATAATAAAACAATTTCGTTGTAGCAATTAAATTCCCTGATATTTTTATAATTTCCTGAAATTTCCATGATATTTCCCGGTTGCATTAAATTCCCGATATTCTCGATATTCCGGTTTTGGCCACCCTATTTTAAGATATCATCAGATTCGGTGGTAATTTGAAGGTAGTTGCTTTAGGTTTTTAATATCAAGTCTCAGGATGCAGAAACAGACGTTACAATATGTATAGTAATATTTGCAGAACATGTGCTGAAACAGAATAAACCCTACAGTATTGGCAGTTTCAACCAAGAATTAATCACTTAATGAACCAGCTGTATAAATATTATTAAACGTCATCGCATCATTTCAACCTATCCATAAATGAATGATAACTTTTAATAAAAAAATTACTCCTACTACAATACGAAGTATACAGGGTGTAAGGGAAAAAACTTTCGTAAATTTAACCGTATAAATTCTTCACATCATTTGAAAGAAAAAAAGTTCCTTGCAAGGGTCAAAAATCTAAGGGTCTTCGTGAACAAAAATTGCTAAAGTTAGTAAATCGACAAACTATAATAACAATTATCATTTTAAGTAAATTTGGCACATAATAAATAGTTATTATTTAACAAATAAACTACAAATTAACATATGAACAGTGGTAAAACAATTTTTTGAAAATTAAGAATCAAGCATACATCAGTCAAAAAATGGAAATGGCAACGTAGTATTGACTAATTGAGATGATTTCAAGTGGTGGCTGACAAAAATTATTTCGGTATGTATATTTAAATTTGATTTAAAACCAAAATTGTATTATGTACGCGAATATTATTATTTGCTTCTTATTTACGAAGAAGCAGCAACCAGATTAGAGATGTACCAGGACTTTTTCAACGTGTTTAACTCAAATGATAGACATTTTGAATATGTAATTCAATAAAAGCAATGATGTGTTTCTAAATGTAATGTAAACCGTTCAAAAGGTGTTATGGTGTGAAAAATTAGTGACAGTAATTTCAACTTTGACATTAAACAGCATTAATATATAAGTTTTCCTTTTTATGTAAAAAAAACAAACCAGATTTATGATGAAACGTATGGAATAAATGGCTACAAAATATTACATTTTATTTTCAAATATTTTAAGAGATGAACAAAAAACTGATTTTTCCTAAAAATTGGCGATGTTGCCAATTGTTAGAAAAATAGTATTTTCCACCGAAATATTTGCATTCCGAATTTTTTAAAGGAACATTTTGTTCAAAATAATGTGACGAATCGTTGCTGAAGGGCACTTGATATATCAAAATCTAATTAAAGCTAACTAATCCGATGTATATTATATTCATGCAAAACCTAATATTATTAAATGGACCAAGGAACATTTACTGCTAAGGTATTTTACATTATATATCTCACCTCCAATATCAAACATTATATATCTCACCTCCAATATTTCCCTATAACTGCCAACCGACCATGTATATTTTTTGTTAAACTAGACAATCCAAAGATCGAGATATAAAAATTATTTAAAAAATACTAGTCGTCAAAAACCAGTACATTTAATGCTGCTATAAAGTACATTTAAGTGGTTTAACCCTTGCAGAGGTACAAAAAGAGTTAGGTTCCCCTTTAAAAGATTCCCCCTTCCCCTTCGTCTAATATAGTAAAAAACGGGCTGTTAAATTTAAAAAGGGTCGTAAAAGGTATTACAATCAGAGCACAAGATTTGAATTGCGCGCCGTTTTGGCTGTCATGATTCGATAGGTCAAGAATTGTGACAGGTCGCTATGAGACAGATAGGCGTTGATAAACATGGGGCAATATACGATACAGCAAAGCGTCCTTATTGTTACTACATTACTTTACTTACATTACATTACTTTCAAAATTGTGTAAGTTTGGTTGTTACGATTCGTAAAGTGCGTCCGATTTTCGGTAGAAATAATGTTCCAAATTTATCAACTGTGAAAAGAATAAACGAAAAATTCTGTAAGTACTGGTTCAGTTATTAATGTGAAACACACGACACGAGCTCATAGTGTTTGTAGGCTCGAAGTGACAATACAACACGGCAGTTCGCGAGAGTGTGGCCGAGAGTCCAGTGTCCTCAATTCGCCATTGTGCACAAGAATTGGACATTTCAACAGCCACTCTCCACCGTATTATCTCCAAATATTGTGCATATCCCATGTCATGCAGATGACATGCCCATATTGTGCATGTCATCTCCCGTTTTGGTGACCACAATTGGCCGCCGCGATCTTGCGATTTAACACCTATGAACTTTTTTTTGTGGGGTTTTCTGAAGTCTCAGGCTTACGACAACAAGCCCACAACCATCCAAGCACTGAAGGCCGAAAATGAACGTTGCATCAATGAAATACCACAAAATTTATGCAAACCTGTTATTAAAAATTTCGCCAGAAGAGTACGCGTGTGCCACCAAAGCCGGCCATTTGCGGAATGTGTTGTTCCATACATAATTTCCAAATGTCTATATTATAAATGTATAAATATTTCAATACTTTCCTGCAGATTGTAGACATCTCGATCAAATGTGTCCACTTCATTTACACGATGTTTTGTATATGAAAAAGCTTTCCGCTGCATAGGTACCGTGTTTGTTAACAGTCGACCAAAATAGCATTCGAATGGATACTTCGAATGGATAAAGTTTTAAAATTATTTAAAACCAATTATGTGAGTTGCTGCGACGATTTTTAACAGTAGATCATTTTTTAACAGTAAAACATGCCAGTAGTTCAAATGTTTGATGGGAGCAGGTGAAACTACGCAGAAGAAAGCGAAAAAGGTTCCATGGTCCAGGAAAAGTCATGGTTACGGTTCCCTGAGATTCTCGTGGTGTATTGCTCATAGACTATCTGGCAAAAGGTGGATTTAATTGAACTATTTGTGTTCAGTATATAACATGCTCTTTCCATGTCACATGTTACACAGATATGTATATCTGGTATCAGTTATAAGATGATACTTGAAATACAACACGATTTGTTTAACTAACAACAATCGCGTAAATGAACAAGGCTATAACAAAACTAAAATGAAATATTTTTAATAAATATAAAAATCAATTATAATTTAAACGAGAAATAGATTTTCCATCAAGGTCTTGTATAACAATTAGTACCCTTTTGCAATTTTTCAAATTTCGTTCATAAGATGACTTTCACACTGCCAAGCGAAGCCAAGCAAAGCCGAGCGAGTCACTGAATAGCTCAACTCGACTCAGGCTCGCTTGGTGTTCAGTATGCATAGCCACATACTGATTCATGTGTTTGTTTCTCAAAGCAAAATTGGACTCGCTTGGTTCGACAGGCAGCGTGAAAATAGACGGAGATATTACAATTTTTGAGATTTAATTATTCTTATAAATAATACTAATCTAACTCAGATTTTATATAATTAAACAAGCGTATTTCGCATAGAATAATAATAATTATTATTATGATTATTTCAGAAGTATGTTAAATATACATAAAATGAAATAGTGTCAAAAATGTTACATTGATATTATGTACAGTTCTGATATCCTATATAATCACCAACACTACAGGGCTCTAAATGTAATAAAAAAATTAATACGCATTTTTTCATTTGGCCAATATCCACGATACTCTTAACATAATGTTATAGGTTTTTATACAGTTATAATATGTTCCCTACTGTGTCAGAATTAACTTATGTAATATTTAATTATAATTTATGTTTCTGGTTGTATATGTTGTCTGGGGTTTACCGCTCGTAAATAACTCTGGATTCTTGCAAAAAAACAGTATACATTTGTGACTAAAAATTGCCGAAAGAGTCAACAAACAATTGTTTTTAAATTTTCCCCTACACGATTCCTGTGGCTTCATATTCGTAATGCTCTTTGTAATGCTCTTCGTAATGCTAATGCGTAATTCGTAATGCTCTTTTCTGACATATAAAACACTTCTGCATTTCATATCTACTTCCAAAAAAGATCAATGCATATGTATGGCTTTCCAACTTAGCAAAATACGCCA
Organism: Cosmopolites sordidus; assembly: GCA_031761425.1. Classification (NCBI taxonomy): domain Eukaryota; kingdom Metazoa; phylum Arthropoda; class Insecta; order Coleoptera; family Curculionidae; genus Cosmopolites; species Cosmopolites sordidus. The sequence continues at coordinate 561,518 of JARFXV010000160.1, read as the reverse complement.
TTTTTAAGGTAGCAATATCCAAGTATTTTTTTAGTTTTTTTTGTAAATGTTCTATAGGGCAAGACCAGGACATATTGTAATCTAGGATTACTCCCAGACATTTTACATATTGTTACGTTTTTAAAGTAGTATTATTCAATATTAAATTATGAAATTATTTAATTCTCGATTGGTTTGCTCTGAAATGTATTGCATTTGTTTTATCTTTACTCAGTATTAACTTGTTTTTTGCAAACCATTTATCAATACTCTTTAATTGTTAGCAGTTCTGTCTGATACAAACATATTTGTATCATCGGCATACTTTGCTATTTTACTAGAGTAAATAAATGATATTGGCCTTGTATGCTTCAGTGCGGATTTAAGATGAATGGTAAGCTCATTTAACAGCGAAATCGTTCGAATTTTGATTTCTGACATTTTGGTTTCGATCCTCAAGATATGATTGTATAAATTTACACGTTTGTCCTTTAAAACCATAAAGATGCAATTTTTCATAAAAAATACTATAATTTAATGTGTCATATGCTTTTGACAAATCAAGGAATACTCCCAAAAAAAGTTCGTTTTTCTTCAGCGCCTTCAGTATTTCATTTGTGAAATTAAATAAGACTGTTTTTGTTGATCTTTTTGCTAGATATCCATGCTGGATGCTATTAAGTTGCTTTGTTGTAATCATGTAATTTAAAAAGTGACTACACATAACTTTTTCAAAAATTTCAGAGAACGAGGAAAGTAGGCTTATTGGACGATAATTTTCAATTTTTATACCGCTCCCTTTTTTTTTAAATTGGAACAACCAAAGTTAAGTTATAAACTCAGCAAGTTACAAAAGTAATTTAAATTAAGCAGTTTCACCTGTTATGCATACGTATAAAATCATTCTGAAAATCGTTAATTTGGCATGGTTTTTACATACTTTAGAACCTTGAGTTGATAATTGCGGTATTATTCAAGGATTTTCTCGAAATCAAAAACGACAAGGATATTACGGAATGATGATCCAGCCATTTTAAGATTACGGCGTCAAGGCTATAAAAACGATCATAAAAACTTTTTATAGAGTATTCAAACATAACAAAAATAAAGTTTATACCTTTAGAGAAATATTGAATTAATAAGGGAATAATAATCTTCACAATTTAAGTGCATGAGAAAAAAACCTATGATAGAAAGATCTAATAATAACACAGACACAAAAAAAATATATAAAAAGTTAATTGTATCTGGATTATTTAGCCATATTTTGATATTTATTAGTGCTTTTTATATTAATTCGTAGTAGTTATTAATGTGAAGTTGGGCAAAATTTGATAGGGTAAATAAAATGGCCACACCTCAACAGCTTTAGGTAGAGCTGGTTTTATTGATTGTATATGAGGGTAGAGTGAACAGTCAGGTCCTCTTTAAATGAAATATTGTTTTTAATTGAAAATTGATTTATTTTTCAACGTAGTATCCCTAGTTAGCTCGATACACTTTACCGAAAGATGTTCCATCTTTTTTATACCTTCGAAAAAAAGTACAACTTGTCGAACTCGTCGAAAAATAGTTATCTGCTTTGGCGATGATGATCATTTGATGTAATTTTTTCCCAGCCAACCAATCCTTCATGTTTGGAAACGGAAGGAAATCGGACGTGGCCAAGTCCGGAGAATAGGGCGGATGAGACATCAGTTCGTAACACAAAATGACTATTGCAAGGGCGGACAAATGGGAGAGGGGGGAGGAGTTATCGTCGTGAAACAGCACTTTTCTTTGCCAAATAAGGGCGTTTTTATCAACTCTTCGTGAAATTTAACCAATCGTGCGCCATAATACTCCAAAAAGTCCATGAGTCGATGAAGAGCATTCCCTACGAATCTCACAAGGCATAACCATGACCTTTTCTGCTGATGGAAACGTCTGTAGCTAAAACCCACTATTTTAACTGTTCCTTCGTTTTTGATGTATAGTACATGCGAGTTTCATCAACAGTTATGAATCATCTCATTCTGCGATCGGTCAATATGAGATCATGGATATTGTTGACCATTTCCTCAGTGACCTAATCGGGGCAGTCTGATCGCGGAGCGCTACTCGTATTGGTTAAACCACTTATGAATTATGAAATCTAAAGAACAGAATCCCCATAATGCTTTTGAGCTTCCTTCGGTTTACACGATGGTTTGTAATTATTACACATTATAACATTTTTGTAATCTACGTATAAAATTAGTTATTTTCGATGTCATAGATCCGTTGTCGATATTCGACAAAGTATTCCCAAACAGAATATCAAGATGTTTAAAAAACTAAGGGATAAAGCAAGTTTCAGTAATGAATTCTACCTAGATTGTTTTATAAATAGTATAGATAGAATGTGACTGAATAAAGTTTTGTTGCTGAACTTTCGTTCTTTTTGTGTTGAGTGTACTATATTTCCTTAAATCATTTCTTGATCATGTAAATACCCTATATAGTTATCGATCTCAAAATTAGCTAAATAGTTAAACTAAAAATGATCATATTGTACAATATTCCAATATGTCTAACTTTCTCTGCATTTTTCATCATTATATTTCTCCATCAACCCAAAAATATAAATAAAACTATTGACCATATCATTCAACGCATGCATGCACTTCGTTTTTTTGCAAAAAAATATACTAGACACTGAAAAAATGCTGACGAAATATACCAATCATTTGCTGTAATTCACTCACCGGAAGGCGATTTTTCGGGGTTTTGGGCTTGATTTTGTCGGCATCAAAATTTAAAGCGTCCAATTTGCTTAACGGCTTGTGATAAATAAGCTCATTGTCGCTAATTGACTTCATCGATTTTACTACGAACGTACCTCCAAATCTCGAGTGTCTGAAACAAAGTTGTTTTTCAATTAACGTCAATCCGATATGTATATCAACAATCACTGCCTTTGTCGAAGACTAACAAGGTTAAATATTTTATAATATATAACTTACATTGTTAACTTATTAATCATTAAGTTAATTTGAAGTGATAACTATAGATTCATATTTTGAAAAACCAGAACTGATATATATTGTGTATCCGTGTTGCTCACCGAGATTTTGTGGACTATCAATACAAATAATGAAGTTACAAAAACAATAGTCACTCGAGGAACCTATGGAATGCCGATTTATCAATAAAAAAACATATTCAATGGCTTCCAGCCTTACTACGAATCTACTACTTTCAGACAGAGCCACAGCAATCTCACTGACCTCCCATTCACTCTCACTAATGAGTCGATCGCCATCGGATCTAAACATGTAACACCATGTTTTTTTTTTTTAATTTTAGCTATTTTGAAGAAATCTCTGATATAAGCGGTTCTATGTAATTGTCTTAGGTATCCAGCTACGCATGAGTTCATAAGAGAATATAAAGGTATAAATACTACAAAAATCATTATTTTTTTCCATATTCTACATACTGTTATCTGCTTTTCTACATACTTTCCAATTTTGTTCAAACATCTGTCATAGCACTCAACAAGTTTTTGAATTCCGATGTCAAAGACATTTCCGTCTGTGAAAAAGCCCAATTCATAACTACAATTTTAACTTCTTCATCGTCGTTGAACCATTGACCACCACCAAGGAACCCCCTTTAAGTACCGAAACAAGTGAAAATCAGTAGGTGGAAGGTCTCGTCTGTAAGGTGGATGATCCAGTTCGTTCAATCCAAAAGACCTAATTAGACCTTGTGTTTATATAGAAATGTGTGGCCCTGCATTGTCGTGGAGCAAGATCATGTAAGCCACGCCGCTTGTTTTATATGGCATGCCGGAGTTTTCTCAAAGTGACACAATAGGCATCAGAATTGACGGTTGTGCCTCTCGCCATAAAATCCACTAACAAAATCCTTTTCCTGTCGCAAAAGACAGTTGCCGTGATCTTTCATGCTGAAATTGTCTGGTTGGCTTTCACTCTAGTTGGCGACGATGTGTGTCGACATTTCATTGACTGTTGCTTGGACTCAAGAGTCATGTGAGACACCCAAGTCCCATCTCCAGCAACGATGTGGTTTAACAATTCATCTCTTTCTGATTATATCGAGTCAAAAGTGATAAAGCACAGCCCAATCTCTTTGTTTTGTGATCGTCGGAAAACAGTCTTGGAATCCACTGAGAACACGATTTTCGATAATTCAGTTTCTCCGAAGCAATGGTGTACAAAACTGGCCTTGATACCTGATACTTCACCTAATAATGTTGTTGCTCACATCACGAACCAAATCTTCAGAAATCAGAGAAGGTCCCACCAAGAATTAACCCACCCGTCCTTGAACATTCTCACACACTTTCCAACTTTACTGTCACTCATAGCATTATCACCGTAAACCTCACAAATCTGACGGTGAATTTCTGCTGCTGCCAAGTTTCTTACACTCAAGAATCGAATTACAGATCGTATCTCACAGACTTGATGCAGCTGCAAATAGCGCCTAAACGCGCGCAAAGCATGATTGCAGCAGACGCGCAAAAACACTAAGGCGATTGCGCGTCATTCTTACTCTCATTCACAAACGAACCTTATTTAAAAATTACCCCTCGTACTATGATTCTAAAATAAGGTGATTTTTTAATAAAACACAAAATATGTGTTTATTCATCCAAATTTATATTGTCCTCTTCAGAATAATCCTCTCTGACTACTATACATTTATTCAAAGCAGCCAACGAATTATTAAATGCCCTTCATTGACTCAAAACTGTGTGTAGCAAAGGGAGAAGTTCAAAGTTAAATTCGTTAATTTTTGAGGTGTTTTAAAGTGTGTGGTCTTACGCTACAGCAGGACTTTTTACGGTTGAACAAAGCTGGATATTTTTCGATCAACATTTGCTCAGCTCAACACTCTCAAGTTGAGCTGAGTACAGTTCTGAATTTATCGCCCTACCATTAGTGGTACCGGAAAAGCTGATTGCCCGAACAGAACCCATTACATTATGTCATTAGCATTTGATGAATCACAAATCAATAGGGTTTTTGAGGAGAGTTTTACATAGTTCAACCCGATGCATGGCCTGACGCATAGTTCAACCCGTTCATGATGATGAACTGCGGCGACAGTTCATAAGGGATGCTTTTACACTAATGATGGTGTAAGATAGGAAAATCTACTAGTACTTGTTCTGTATCTGTGGATACAGTTGCTCTTCAAACATCGGCATCAAGAGGCTGTGGAATACCTGATCTTCCCCTATCATCAAGACGCATATCTCTTTCCTGAAACTTTTTGAACCACCGCTGAGCATTGCGGATTGGTACGGTACCGTCCCCATCTACTTCGCAAATATCACGAACTTAAATTAAATTAAACAATCTCTTAAAATGGCCCTAATTTTGCGACCCATTTCACTCATTTTATCGTTCTTGTTAAACGTAGTTAAACACCGTCAACTGAATATTTCGCAGTAGAATCACTAATGCCACATAGTGGAATCACACACTTTATACCGAAGAAGGAATGCTAATTTATCAGAGCAAAAAGTTGAAATCAGATTAACGAGGAGTGAAGTATAATCCTCTATAAACAAAGAAAAAAATTCTAATTCTTTATTATACCCTTATAACATTTGTAATATTATTTGGTTGACAATGTTTTAATCACACTAATTCAGCATCACGAAATAAAGGCCTCTATTATTTAAATTCTAGAATAGAACATCTACTAATGAAGGTGTAATGGTATGTTTAAACAAAGCCATTCGACTCCTCGCCAATTTTGCAACGTGACCCTTTTCGACGATATCAAATATTATTCCGCATTTTACAAGCTTTGCCAACCAGAAAAAACGTAGCGCAACAGTTTTCAGTTAAATGGTTCTTTTTAAAAATACCATTCTATAATCGTTTGATATTTTTTCAAACCACAGATGTTGAATTAATTGATATAAATTAAATAAAATAAAACGAAAAAGGAATTATGTTTACCTTGTACCGCTGAACATTTTAGCCTTTTTCTGTCGGTTGTTTATCTCTCTGTGCCGTATGGCCAACAATTCTGCTTCATCACGCACCTTTTCCGTTTGGCTACGTTGCAAAGCCGCTTGAGCCAACTCGGAGGCCTTCTGTTCGCGCAGCATGAACGAGAGAATCTCCAAAATATGCAAGTAATATGCACTTTCAGCTGATGAACTGGTTATGTAAAGAATGATGTCGAGCATTCCAGATTGGTGAAGCGCCCACAATACCTGAAAATAAAAATATACCTTTAGGATTTGAATATTTTCTCGATGTTAGCTTGCATGCTACGTTTGAATTTGTTTCCACAGAACAGATACTGAATAATCCTTTAAAAATAGTGAGCGTATTTATTATCGAACTCGGGCAAGGTCACTGCTTCTAAGTGTTTTTTTTTCCTTGTGCTTACTTCGTACTGTTATTTTTTTACCATACAAAATTAAAAAAAACGAAATAATCCAATGTACTCACAAAAAAAATAAATGGGTTTATTAACATTTTGGCGATATAGATATTTCCATAAATTGGAAGTGCTGGAGCACGCCATTGCATAAACCGACTTATTCATATACCTTTTATAACAAGTTCGGCCTCTACACATTAAACAGAATGGGTGATAACTAACTCATCAATTTGAATAGAACATCCTTACAAGATCTGCGTATAACCGCTTTAATAAAGAAGCTTTACTATATAGCTTCGACATTGTGTGCTTGTGTTAAAATTCATTATCGATGTAACACATCATTGAAAATATTAATATATACGAGAGTATAATGAAAAGTTAAATACTTTTTAAACGAAATATTTTTTTTGGTAAAAAAATCAATTTGGTTTTCAACGTTGTCTCCTTTTAGCCCGATAGACTTCGCCCAATGATTTCAAGTTTGTTATACCTTCTAAAAAGTAGGACTTAAAAGTTTGACCTATATTTAAATAAACACTGTTTCGGCGGTGGTCTCTTGATTTGATGTGAAATTCTTTTCAGTGAACTATTTTATGTTTGGAAATAGAAAAGTCACAAGGGGCTAACTCGGGAGAATAGGGCGGATGCGTCATCAATCTACAGCGCAAATTAAGCAATTTCGCTGTTGTTGAAACAGCACTTTTTGTCGCCAAATGAGGGCGTTTCTTGTCAACTCTTCGTGACATTTCATCAATAATGCAGCGTAATATGTGATTAATGTGCGATTAATATATGATCATGTGATTGTCTTTCCCCTTGTCAAATTGATGAAGAGAATACCTTGCGAATCCTCCAAAATAATGGCTATAACCTTTCCAGCAGAAGGAACTGTCTTCGGCTTCTTCAGAGCACGTTCGCCGGATAAAACCCACTGTTTTTATCCCAACTCCAGGTTTTATCAACAGTCACGAATCACCGCAGAAACTCCTTCAAATTGCGCTTATAAATGTCTTAGCTCCACTGTGAAGTAGTCCTCAAATTCGTTTTTGGTCCGCAGTGAACCAACAAGGTACTTATCACGCTGAGCTTTCGCAAGGCCAAATGTTCATCTCCAAAAATCCCTCCAACATTGACTCTGCAATCAATCAATATGATATCATGAATTTTGTTGACCATTTCCTCAGTGTGATCTTAACGGTGCACCCTCGAAGTATGAGAGTAATATGAGCGTATGCATAAAAGTATCGAACTTATCTACTTTCGAGAACTGTTAAAAAAACTAAATCATATCCGCTTATTAGGTATCACTTAAGAATCGCTTAAAAATTCTGTTATCACATTGTTACGAAGTTCTTTCATATAATTTCTTTACAATATTCTCAACTTTATATTTAATATAATAAGAACTATAGCTCATTCAGAGAAATAATGGTTGCACCTCGTCAATCTAGAGAAATCTATTGCCAATTTAACTCCATAAAAAAGAAAAAATCGTTTAAAGTTTGAAGCACTCTCTTTCGTTCTTCGTCTAATCCTATTAGAATAGGAGAAAAATGCGGGAGCCGGTAGATCACATTCTGTGAATTCGCTGTCAAGATAACATTTATGTTTGTGGTTCTGGATAGTGTCGCCGGCCTAACACAACTTTCTTGGTCGAATCTGTTATGGTCGTTTTTGAGTTGTCGTTCAAACGTTTTGAATTATTTTTACTGTATTCTTTGCTATTTTAGCTATTTTCTGGTTTAGTTTCTATTTTGTGAGTTCTGTAGTAAAAAATCTGCAAAAAAAAATGCCAAAACCGTTAGGCAGTCGGTTTAAGCAACTTATCTCGTCACTTATCAATTATTTTGAACAGGAACGAGATAATGGGGTTCCTCTTTTCCCATTAAACAATGTGAGAGAGGTATGTATTAATAACTTAGTAGGTATCATGGTTAATTGGAGTTATTTTAGCGAGTTTCAGTTGCACTAAATATTAGTATTAGTACAGTTAGTGCAATTTCGAAAAAGTTGAAGAATACCGAAATCTTAAAATCACCAAAGAAAAAGCGTCTACATACAAAACGAGTAACTAATCTAGATCATCTTGATGTGGGCTCAATTGCAATCAAATCTATAAAATCTATGAAAAAAGTGAATAGATTTACATGATAATATTGTATTTTTATGAAATTTTATTGAGCTATTTCAGAACAAACGGTTAATCTTGAAATTATTCAAGAAAAACTAAAAAACACGCAGGTCTTTGGTGGATGTAAAACTTCGCTTCATACACTTCTAAAAGAAATTAGTTTCAAATGGAATAAGAATAATCCACGTAGGGGCCTGATGGAACTTCCAGATATTGCCTTTAAACGAATCCAATTTTTGAAGATGTATCAAAATATCAAAGACGAATCTCTGTTTGATTTTGTTTATTTGGATGTAACATGGATATTTCAAAATGGGACCTTGAGTCACTCATGGCAAGATTATAACAACAGGAGTGTAAAGACTATAAAAGTTAATGGAAAAAAGTGAGTGCTATACCTAACACTTAAGAGCCATTAAAGTCCTGTTGTCATGAATAGTTGTTTTAAGACGTGTCAATAATAACATGTTATTGCAGATGTATTGTTCTTCAAGCTGAGAACAAGAATGGCTTTATTCCAGAGGCCGAATTAGTCTTCTCTTCTAAAACAAAATGCGATTATCATGCAGAAATGAATCAAGATAACTTCCTGTTCTGGTTTGAAAACAAACCAGCTGTTGGAAATCTTGGAGGAGCCATCAGTTATTGTCATGGATAATGCACCATATCACAGTACACTGATGGATAAACCTCCAACCAGTGTATGGACAAAACCAAAAATTACAGAATAGCTGACGAAGCATAATCTTCCTTTTGAAAACACTATGTTGAAAAGTGAACTGCTGCAAATCGTTATTCGGTAAGCAGAAATTAAAGGGACAGACAAGTTTATATTTCATAATGTTCTTTTCTAGGAACAAACCTAAAACATAATATGTGGCAGATCATAACTAGAAGTTAATCCCCTAATAATTTACTTGAAAAGCGATTCAGATTCTGAAAGTTGTTTTAGTGATAGTGTATGATTGAACTTTGTGTGAACTAAATGAGATTTTTAATTAACATTTTTCGTGTTACTTTTCCATTTACAGTTTTATCGATCATACAAAAGCAAAAGTCTGGGTATTTTGGTGTTGATGTGGCAACATTGTAACGTGAGTGCGAGATTTTGATGACGTACAACCATTATTTCCCTGAATGAGCTGTATATATTTAATAGAACAATATATTTAATATTGTTATGTCCAATGACTCTACAAGGTATTGCGGTTAATAAATCTGAATTTTTAAGAGATGGCGCTGATATCGTGGGTCGGATGACAGTCTAATCTCTTATATCATTTTGTTACTACGACAGTACCTTTCAAAACACCATTCATATTTAAGCGATTTCGAGTTAGCGTAATATTTTGTTTGTGTGGTAAACAAGTCGAGTTTCAGGCCAAATAAAGAGCCTTTGCGGCACCTACTGCTGTTTCTCTTCAATCAAAAGTGAAAGCCATCGTTTACTTATGGAAACTTATGATTACTATTTCTCATTGTCTGGAAGATCCACAAGGCAGAAACATGGGTAACACCATCAGCTAATGACAGACAGATGGAAAAGCCAAAAACGCTGTGTAAAGTTTTGTTTTCTCTTGAAAATTGAAAAGACTGGAGACGGAATATAGATATATTTCAGAAAACCAGGGTTGACCCAGGACAACCATCAACATCAACCGCAAGATCGCTTTGGAAAGAAGACAATGTTGTGCATTTAGTGGGATCAGATTGGTGTCGGTACCATAAGCTTCTGAAACCAAGTGAAACAATTAATACCGTTCCGTACCGTCAACAAATGGTCAATTTGAACCATATATTGAATATATATTAATCGATAAGCGACCAGAATGCGCTACAAGACATGAAAATGTGATTTTGCAGCACGACCACGCCCCATCACACATGCCGAAAGCGGTCAGAGACACCATTTCTGCACTTGACTGGGAACTCTTGCCTTACTCGCCGTACTCGCCAGACTTGGCCCCTTCTGACTACCACTTGTTTTCATCGATGTCTCAAGCACTTTTCATGAAACACTTCAACAATTACGGAGATGTCGAAAACTGGCTTGATGACTGGACCACCTCAAAATATATACGGTTTTTCTGCAAGGGCATACACAAATTGTTCAAGAGACGGGAAAAACGTGCAGCTAGCGATGGCGCATACTTTGAATAAACCATTTTTTACCTTTCTCCCAAATTAAACGTGTTTTTTTCAAGAAAAAAATAAGAATTATTAACCACCACGCCTGGTAAATAATAACTAGTCTAAACATTAAACTGTTATTTTTGATTCATAAAACATAATGGGGTTTTAGAAAAACTTTTGGATTGGATTTCATTTGCGAGACGTAATACATAAGATAAAAAAAGTAATATATGAAACACTGAAAAGTTTAAATAAATATACTTTGGCGTACGATAATACCATAATTGTATTTATAGTTTTGGATTATTTATAGTATAGTAATTGCTGCTGCAAAACACAATACAAGTTATATAAATGGAGTATTGTGACTAATTTTTATTCAATTTAAGGTACGATTACACATTATCTCCTTCACAGTGGTTGTCTTAAGACGTAAAACAGCGCTGTAGATGGTATTTCCACTCTTCATAGCAACTCAAATACTGAAATCGCCTTCAGCTGATCAGTTACTACATTTCAATGTTCCCAAATGTCCTATAATGGTGTCTTTGGAGGTGAATTTTCGATCTTGGAAAAAAAATGAACCTTATAAGCCTTGAAAGCTAAATGCTTTCGTAAAATTTGCCATGTTGTTGATTCACTGAGTCCAAATTATTGTGAACGTCGACCAACGAAAATTTCTGAGTCTTCAGCAAGACTTTCACATACCAAATCAATATGCTCTTCTGAACGACCACTACGACTATATATCGCTCTTCTTTTATTTTCCACCGAACCAGTTTCTTGAAATGTTTCAACAATTCGATTGATAGTGTTACGAGTGTGCAAACTGTAAATATCCCCAAGTCATTTTCTAAAAACATTTTTCAACACCTATTTTCATAAAATAATTCAACAATTGTAACGCGTTGTTGCATGGTGTACGACTCCATTTTTACAAATGTCATACATCCAACTTCTGAAATGGGACTAGACTTAGGTAAATTGTGTAATGGTGCAATTGTGACCATCAGTATTGTATTCAAGAATAAAAAAATCGCTCAATTTGATCCGTTATATAAGTAGTTCTAACGTTCTAAAACGACTACTCCAATAAACACATGTGACATAAAATTTTTTATTTCGAATTTTAATATTTTTCAAATTATGTTAAAAAATACGGTTGTCATTTAAAAAATATTGTTTTAGTACCTACCGGAGAAATCTGACAACACCGGAAAACACTGTAAATTTTTCTTAGTCAAGTTATTTCCTAGAACTTTGCATTTGGAAGTACTAGTCTATCACTTCAAATAAAAAAGTTGGCCTGTCAGGTTTTCAAAAAATTGCATTGTATATATATGCATATATATATATATATATATATATATATATATATATATATATATATATATATAAATATATATATATAAATATATTTAAATATATATATATATATATATATATATATATATATATATATATATATATATATATATATATATATATATATATATATATATATATATATATATATATATTATATATATATAATTCACGGACGGTAGATAATGTTCCTAAATAAAAATCTCTATTGAGACCGTTGATTTTATGAAGGAATGACGGACAGTGGGGTCTAATATGCTGAGCTCTGCAAAACTGTAAGAAAACGCATCAGAGAGAACACGCGTCGGTTCAACATGCAGCTAATGTAAAAAACCCTGGAAGAAAACAAAGGAATTAACAAGGCTAAGCAGAAGCTGAGAAAGAAAAGAAAGTAAATTTATGCCTTAATGCGTGAGGATGGCACAGTGTGCAGGGCACGTATGCAAATGTTACAGGTTGTCAGAAAATTTTATTCCCAGTTATATGAAGATGAGAACCAATCAAAGACAATAATACCGACAGAAGAACAAATGCCAGATATCCGAGTAGAGGAAGTAACAAATGGTATAGAATCGATAAAAAACGGTAAGGCTCCAGGAAAGGACAGTGTAACTGTCGAAATGTTAAAAGTTGGGGTTCGGACGTTACATAAAACACTGCCAAAATTATATTCAAAATTCCTCAAATAAGAAAAAGTACCTGACTTATGGAAACATGCAGAAGTGATCTTTTTACATAAAAAAGGAACACAGAAAGGTTTAAAGAACTACCGTCCAATAAGCCTTCTATCAGTAATATACAAAGTTTTCACTAAGATAATATCTAAAACAATATTAAAAAACTGAATGACGCAGAACCAAGAGAGCAAGCAGGATTCAGAAGTGGATTCAGTACAGTGGATCACATCCAGGTTGTACACTAGGCTATAGAAAAGCACAAGGAAAACACCATGCCACTCTGCTTGGCTTTTATCGACTACGAAAAAGCATTTGACTTAATCTCAAAGCAGGCCATAATGGATGCACTGCAGAGCTAGGGGATAGATAAAGCATATGTAAATCTATTAGGATCGATATATGATGGAGCTATAGCGATAATTCACCTTGATGATCTTGCAGTGGGAATAAATGTTGAACGAGGTGTACGGCAGGGTGACGCAATATCGCCTATTCTTTTCTCGGCTGCCCTTAAACAAGTATTCCGTAAACTGGATTGGGAAAAATCAAAGGTGCAAACTTAAACCATCTTAGATTTGCAGATGATATCGTTCTGCGTTCACAAGGTCCAGAGGAGCTGCAGAGACGCATACAAGAGCTGCAAAGGGCTGGCGAACCATTTGGCTTAAAAATAAACCTGAAAAAGACTCAGGTTATGTTCAATAAATTCGCTCAGGGCAGAAAAATTTCAGTTTTAGGAAGGGATTTGGAGATTGTGGACCACTTTATATATCTTGGGCAGATAATTTCAGTGGAGGGGTACCGCCCGGGAGGTGGAACGACGTGTTAAATGTGGCTGGCAGGCTCAACATAGTGTTTAAGAGTAGATTCCCATTTTGAAAATAAATGTCTTTGATCAGTGTGTCTTTGATCAGAGGAAAGCCCAGGACCCTGAAAGTTGGAAGCAGGTTGATGAGGCCTTCATCCTGCAGTGGATCAATACGGGCTGATGATGATGGTAACGACGAAGAAAAATCAATAAACGGAATCATTTAGGAACATTATCTACCGTCCGTGAATTATATATATATAATATATATATATATATATATATATATATATATATATATATATATATATATATATATATATATATATATATATATATATATATATATATATATATATATATATATATATATATATATATATATATATATATATATTATATATATATATATAATTCACGGACGGTAGATAATGTTCCTAAATGATTCCGTTTATTGATTTTTCTTCGTCGTTACCATCATCATCAGCCCGTATTGATCCACTGCAGGATGAAGGCCTCATCAACCTGCTTCCAACTTTCAGGGTCCTGGGCTTTCCTCTGATCAAAGACACACTGATCAAAGACATTTATTTTCAAAATGGGAATCTACTCTTAAACACTATGTTGAGCCTGCCAGCCACATTTAACACGTCGTTCCACCTCCCGGGCGGTACCCCTCCACTGAAATTATCTGCCCAAGATATATAAAGTGGTCCACAATCTCCAAATCCCTTCCTAAAACTGAAATTTTTCTGCCCTGAGCGAATTTATTGAACATAACCTGAGTCTTTTTCAGGTTTATTTTTAAGCCAAATGGTTCGCCAGCCCTTTGCAGCTCTTGTATGCGTCTCTGCAGCTCCTCTGGACCTTGTGAACGCAGAACGATATCATCTGCAAATCTAAGATGGTTTAAGTTTGCACCATTGATTTTTCCCAATCCAGTTTACGGAATACTTGTTTAAGGGCAGCCGAGAAAAGAATAGGCGATATTGCGTCACCCTGCCGTACACCTCGTTCAACATTTATTCCCACTGCAAGATCATCAAGGTGAATTATCGCTATAGCTCCATCATATATCGATCCTAATAGATTTACATATGCTTTATCTATCCCCTAGCTCTGCAGTGCATCCATTATGGCCTGCTTTGAGATTAAGTCAAATGCTTTTTCGTAGTCGATAAAAGCCAAGCAGAGTGGCATGGTGTTTTCCTTGTGCTTTTCTATAGCCTAGTGTACAACCTGGATGTGATCCACTGTACTGAATCCACTTCTGAATCCTGCTTGCTCTCTTGGTTCTGCGTCATTCAGTTTTTTAATATTGTTTTAGATATTATCTTAGTGAAAACTTTGTATATTACTGATAGAAGGCTTATTGGACGGTAGTTCTTTAAACCTTTCTGTGTTCCTTTTTTATGTAAAAAGATCACTTCTGCATGTTTCCATAAGTCAGGTACTTTTTCTTATTTGAGGAATTTTGAATATAATTTTGGCAGTGTTTTATGTAACGTCCGAACCCCAACTTTTAACATTTCGACAGTTACACTGTCCTTTCCTGGAGCCTTACCGTTTTTTATCGATTCTATACCATTTGTTACTTCCTCTACTCGGATATCTGGCATTTGTTCTTCTGTCGGTATTATTGTCTTTGATTGGTTCTCATCTTCATATAACTGGGAATAAAATTTTCTGACAACCTGTAACATTTGCATACGTGCCCTGCACACTGTGCCATCCTCACGCATTAAGGCATAAATTTACTTTCTTTTCTTTCTCAGCTTCTGCTTAGCCTTGTTAATTCCTTTGTTTTCTTCCAGGGTTTTTTACATTAGCTGCATGTTGAACCGACGCGTGTTCTCTCTGATGCGTTTTCTTACAGTTTTGCAGAGCTCAGCATATTAGACCCCACTGTCCGTCATTCCTTCATAAAATCAACGGTCTCAATAGAGATTTTTGTCTCTTTGAGACCTTTTTCTTCTGGTGCTATTAAAACAGTCATTTCAAACACATTGTTGGTGATTTCTTCATATTGAACTGATATTTACATCTCTTCCGGATCTTGTAACACAGCAAAGCGGTTCGACTAAGCTATATCAAAATCGCTGGCAATTCGCCAGAATCCACTTTCTTTGACCTTACCATTCTTTCATATATATATATATATATATATATATATATATATATATATATATATATATATATATATATATATATATCATCATCATCATCATCATCATCATCATCAGCCCGTAGCGATCCACTGCAGGATGAAGGCCTCTTCAGCATGCTTCCAACCTTCACGGTCCTGGGCTTTCCTCTGCCACTCGGGTCCAATATACTTAACGATGTCATCAGTCCATCGTGCTTTCGGTCTTCTTCGCGGACGTTTGCGATCAAGCGGTATCCACTCCAGGATTGCCTTGGTCCATCTGTCGTCCCATCGCCTTGCTATATGGCCTGCCCATCTCCATTTCAACTGTTTTACTCTTCCAATGATGTCACAGACTTTTGTTCCCTGATCCATGCGCAGGACTTTCTGTCTCGTCTTGTAATGCCAAGCATACATCTTTCCATTCCCCTCTGTGCCACCCGAAGTTTTTGAATTGGTTGCGATGTGAGTGTCCAGGTTTCACTTCCGTATGTCATAACGAGTAGAACGCACTGTTCGAATACAATACTTTTCTTTTCAGGCAAAGTGGGAGTCTGCTCTTAAACACTATGTTGAGTCCTCTGCCCAAGATATACAAAGCTGTCCACAATCTCTAAATCCCTTCCTAAAACTGAAATTCTTCTGTCCTGAGCGAAGTTATTGAACATAACCTGACTCTTTTTCAGGTTTATTTTCAAGCCAAATGGTTCGCCAGCCCTTTGCAGTTCTTGTATGCGTCTTTGCAGCTCCTCTGGGTCTTGTGAAATGAGAATAATATCATCTTCAAATCTAAGATGGTTTAAGTTTGCACCATTGATCTTTACCCCATCCTGTTCCCAATCCAGTTTACGGAATACTTCTTCAAGGCCAGCCGAGAAAAGAATAGGCGATATTGCGTCACCCTGCCGTTATATATAAGCGTATATATATATATATATATATATATATATATATATATATATATATATATATATATATATATATATATATATATATATATATATATATGTATATATATATATATATATATATATATATATATATATATATATATATATATATATATGTATATATATATATATATATATATATATATATATATATATATATATATATATATATATATATATATATATATATATTATATACCAGGTGTCCCATTAAGGATGGATCGCGGCCGTATCTTGAAAACTATTTATCCCACAGCTTTTGGGGAAAAAAAATTTTACTAAAAATGATCATGAGAAATTCACCAAAAATATTTTTAAGCTTCTAAAACGACCGCAAGAGGGCGTGACGAGCTAAACATTTATAAAAATCATTTTTTGTGTGTATTTTCAAGTGTTAACCGAGAAAGAAAAATTCTCAGTTATAATTAGCAAACTGTCTCCTACAACTTTATTTTATGACATTTTGTCGTAATTTCACGAATAGAGGGGTGGGGGGGAGTTTTACCTATTGAGATAAAAAGTCGTCTAATGTCCGTTTGCCTTAACCGATTTTCCTCAATTTGGATTCATTTAAAAGGCAATTGCTGGAACAATCAGATAATCTGGGAGATAAATTATTTAGGTCATAAATGAAACCGCGAGGTGGCGTTACATTCAACAATAGTTTTTTTGAAATTTGTTCAGTTTTTTCAAATGGAATGGTTTTACCTATTGGAGTTTTACCTATTGAGATAAAAAGTCGTCTAATATCCGTTTGCCTTAACCGATTTTCCTCAATTTGGATTCATTTAAAAGGCAATTGCTGGGACAATCAGATAATCTGGGAGATAAATTATTTAGTTTATAAATGAAACCGCGAGGTGGCGTTACATTCAACAATAGTTTTTTTAAGTTTTGGTCAGTTTTTTCAAATGGAATGGTACAGCTTCTACTACATGGCAAGAAAGGTAATTTAAAGAGGAATCGTCCAGTGAAAACCCGAAATCGATATCTCTGACATGTCAAGAAATATTTCGATTTTTCTGAAAAAAATCAGTTTTGATTTTTACCGTAATATTAAGTTAAAAATTGGTTTTAATATTTAGGTCGCAATCGCAACCGCAACAATTTTATTCAATCATCAATATATCAATCATCATAAATGTTCTAATCCTGACCTTGATAATATTTTCTAATTTAATTACATAAGCGGAAAAATGCCTTTCCCCAATTGTTGCTTTTTCTCTTTTGTGATGCTTAAATACTACTTGACAGAATATTGAAATCAGTCATTAATAAATGTACCTAATCTTTCTTTTAAACTAAATGAATGGATGAATGAAATTATGCGTTTTCGGGTTTCCAAATAAACGCATGAAATCCTTAGGTACATTACACAAAGAGTGTAAGAAGGGAACCATGGAAACAAACAAAAACAGTCAAATTAACTTGTCAGTTTTGAAATGCATTACATTTTCAACATTGCATTTATTGATTATTAATAATTATTATAATAATATCTAACAATGCCTTTTACGAATAACGAGGCCTATGACATATTGGTGGTGTATTTCCAATGTTTTGAAAATGCATGTATTGCAGAGCGGCAATATGCAAGTCAATATCCCGAAAGAAGGCATTATTCGAAGAAGGTGTTTACACGTCTGGCAAGACGCTTACGAGAAACAGGAATTGTGCATCCAGATCCAGTCCGCACCAGGTTACGTTCGATTCGTAATGGAGATAATGTCGTAAATGTTCTGGCTTATGTTGAAACCAACCCCCATTTAAGTATCAGACAAATATCTGAAGAAGATCTGTGTTAGCAAGACATCCATTCATCGAATCTTAAGAGATAAGAAGCTGCACCCCTATCATGTTGTCTTACACCAAGCCCTTTTGGATAACGATTTCGATAGACGGTTAGAATATTTTCACTGGTAAAAAAATTGTTTAGTGGAAATAAACAATTCTTAAAACGCATACTATGGACTGATGAAGCTACTTTTAGCGGTGATGGAGGCGTTAACTTACATAATGTGCACTACTGGGCAGTTGGTAATCCACACTGGATGTTAGAAATCAACCACCAAAATAGATGGAGCGTGAACGTATGGTGTGGTGTTTTGGAAGACAAAATTATTAGTCCCTTTATTTTTAATGGACATTTGAATAGTGAAACATATTTAAATTTTTTACAAAATGGACTGCCAGAACTAATGGAAGATGTTTCGTTGGAAACAAGAAGACAAATGTGGTACCAGCATGATGGATGCCCTGCCCACTTCTCGCAGGTAGTTCGAAACTTCTTGGATGCTTCGTTTCCAAATCGTTGGATAGGACGGGCTAGTTTATTAGTTAGACGGGCTAGTTATATATTAAGGCCGGCGCGCTCACCGGATTTGACAGTCCTCGATTGTTTACTTGTAGGGAAGACTAAAAGACCTTGTTTTTCAAACTCGTCCTACCACACGAGAAAACATGATTGAAAGAATTCAAAATTCAATAACCCGCATTTCAAGAGCGGAAATTGAAGCTGCCGTTTTTAGTACTCGTCGAAAAATAAATCTTTGCATCTCTAAGGATGAAAGGCATTTTGAACATTTAGAAAGGCGTTAAAGTTCAGATTCTGTTAATTATTAGACTGTTGTGCTGTTAATTTTATTTGACTGTTGTTATTATTATTATCTTCGTTGTTGGCCCATTGGCCTTTAAACACGCTCCAAATTAATATGGCACGAAGAATTTGGACCAGTCCTAAGCCTGGGTAAAGTGTGAAGGAAGGCAAACATTATTAGGTTAATATTTTTTTAACTTAATGCAGGTAGTAGTGAAATAATAACTGATTTTTTCAGAAAATCTCGAAATATCTCTTGACATGTCAGAGATATCGATTTCGGGTTTCAATGGATGATTCCTCTTTAAATTACCTTTCTAGCCATGTAATAAAAGCTGTACCATTCTATTTGAAAAAACTGAACAAAACTTCAAAAAAACTATTGTTGAATGTAACGCCATCTCGCGGTTTCATTTATAAACTAAATTTTAGATTATCAGACTCAGATTATCTGATTGTTCCAGCAATTGCCTTTTAAATGAATCCAAATTGAGGAAAATCGGTTAAGGCAAACGGACATTAGACGACTTTTTATCTAAATAGGTAAAACTCCCCCCCCACTTCTTTATTCGTGAAGTTACGACAAAATGTCATAAAACAAAGTTGTAGGAGACAGTTTGCTAATTATAACTGACAATTTTTCTTACTCAGTTAACACTTGAAAATGCACAAAAAAAATGATTTTTAAAAATGTTTAGCTCGTTACGCCCTCTTGCGGTCGTTTTACAAGCTTAAAAATATTTTTGATAAATTTTTCATGATCATTTTTAGTACAATTTTTTTCCCCCAAAGCTGTGGTATAGATTATATAACTGTCGAAGAGAGCGCGAAAGAATCAGCCAACATAAATTTGAAAGGCCTAAAAATACTGAAAGGAAAATACCAAGAAAATTACTTAACCAGACATAACAAAAGAAGAAGAAATGAGTCTTAAAAGAAATGAAGAAATAGAAGAAGAATTAGGAGAGAATATAGCTAGATACATAAAAGCAAAAATAGTTAAATAGACAGGTCACATAATGAGGTCACCCACAAAAATAATTAAAAGAGTAATAAAATGGACCCCATTGGAAAGAAAAGCTAGGGAAAGGCCGAGAGAGAGATGGATAGACCAGGTGGAAAAGGATGCAAAAAAACTGAGCACTGCAGACTGGAGAATGGAATCTAGAGACAGGAAAGAATGGCACGGTATAACCAAAGGGGCCTCGACGCATAAAAAACTGTAACGATGATTGGGAGAAGAGGAGTAATCCACCTCATCAACACGATTAAAAAACGCTTTCCGGTCGATAGCATCGCATGATTTTGGTGGCCTTGTTGGTATTACCATTTACCATTCGAATTTCTAGCGAGATGTGTGACACCGTTTTGTCGCACCTTCTTGTTGAAAGAAAATATTGTTTATATCCACATTTGTCAGTTCAAGTCAAATATATTATGTTAGCATATTTCAATAACGTTCACCATAGTGAAGAGTATCACGATTTTCTCCATCGTCTTCAAAAAAATAAGATCTTAACCTAACTCACTTGCGGATTTCCATCGTCCCAAATCCTGCAGTCATGTCTGTTCACAAACCGCTTAAGCCAAAAATACGCTTTATTGAAAAAGATGTTTTCTCCAAAATGGCGGTCGCCTTCCAAGTGCTCTAAAGCCCAAAATCACAAAAGTTCATATCTTTTTATGGTGAATTGACATAATGTACTAAACACGTCAGTTTATAAGTGACATTTACGGTTGAAACAATATTGCCGCTATTACGTATCAAACTTATGAAGCTCTTAATGGAAAACTCTTTATATTGTAATGAATTATTTTAATGAATCCCTTTTATAGGAGTTTTAATATTAGGAAACAGAAAATAATCACAAGCATATAGACCAGGGCAAAACGATGAAGGCAAAGTAGTATTATGTAGTTCACATTTGCCAAATACCGTTATTATTAGACTATAAAAATATGACAAGCCCAGAAAATTAATTTAAAACAAGATTCTAGAAAGAAAATCCAAATACAAGGGCTGTATGACAAGTACCTGGCCTAGGCCAGAGATGGTGTTGCTAATATTTAAAACCTGATTTTTTTCGTAAATATAACCGTTCATAACAATACTGTCAAACTGTCAAGTCGCTGCGTGGTTTAATTTGTAAATGGCAGCCATTTAAATAGAACAACTTTGTGATATTACGTCAACGGAAAAATTGAATATCGAGCAGTGAGAAAATACTTGTTTTTCAAAAAGAAAACTAACGATGAAATTAAAACGGAGCTCAGCAGAGTTTATGGGAATTTCACCTTCGTTATCAATCATAAAATATTGGACAGCTGAATTCAAACGTCACCGTACAATTATTTTTGATGAAGATCGTCCAGGTCGTCCAAATAAGGTTACCACTTCAAAAATGATTGAAAAAATCTACGATATCGTTATAAACGATTGGAGAGTGACAGTGCGTGAGATTGCTGAGACTGTGGGCACCTTAATTGAACGGGTGCAGAATATTTTAACAACTGATTTGGATATGAAAAAGCTTTCCGCAAAACGGGTGCGTCAGTTCATAACTGTTGACGAAACATGGATTCATCACAACACACCAGACACCAAAGAACAGTAACGAACAGTCAACGCACACTTATTTTGAAGGGTTGGAGCAATCGTATTTCTCAGAGGAAAAACAAAAGATAGAAAAACATTTGACTAAGTGTAGCGAACTGAAAGGTAATTACGTTGAAAAATAAAATAAATTTTACACATAAAAATGTTTTCTCTTGTCAAGGCCAGGTACTAAGCATACAACTCTCGTATCTCTGTTTTAAATGAACGAATTTTCAACTTCTTTCCACATTTATTTTTTGTACAACTAAAAGTTATCAAGCAAACCAAGTTATATATCGGATAAAGTAAAAGAGAAAAACTTTACGTTTATTCCGAGGATTTGGTTTTGACACTGCATTAGCTTTATTTAAACTTTACAGACGACGAAAATTTTTTGCTCCTCGCGACTCTGACTACCCTATGAAAGAACATAACTTCATGTTTTATTATTTCGATTAAAGTTGTGGAATAAACCTCTAATATATTTCTTATATTTTAAGTAAAATTAAATCTTAATTACATTTTGGAGTTTATAATTGTCCGCAGCTTCACTTATATAGAATAAATCAATTTTCTAGAATTGTCAACCATTTTAATGGAAAATTAATTTGTAGCTTTTTAATGTCAGATATTTATTATAAATTTTACTCTACATGTTTCGCCTTATTAGGGCTTTCTCAAGAGGAGCTTGAGCTAATACTAACAGTCAAGTCAAGTGTTTCCAAGTATACAAGTAGTTTTATTTAATTTTTATAACATCTACTCAATTTTTTTTCCTTCTTTTTATTTCTCTGAATATTGGCTGGTGAAAATCCGGCCTATTAGTTACATCTGATCTAATATAGGAGTGCTTTGGAAATTTAGTTGGTCATTCGTGGTTATATTATAAGACTATTGCTTAAATATTTTTCATTTCTAATTGTTCTTATTGGTTTAATTTTTTACTTTTTTACTGAATGTAATATTTATAAAAATATTGTTTTCAATAGAATGTTTCCAGTGCTTTTTATGTTATCTAAGATATATTTTTTGTACTCTTTTATTCTATATCCAATACACCTGATTTACCAACTATCTGTTTTATCCTTATTATTCACTAACATTTTGTCTAAATTTTGTTTGTTTACACGAATGGTCTTATATCTTAGTTTATTCAATTTTAACAAGCAATATTACTCAGTTTAGAAGTGTAATAAATAAATTTAAATGATCTGTCTTTTTGCTTTTTAATACTGTACAATTTAACCCCTTAATTTAACAAATAATCCTCTTTATAACCGTTACTTTTCGCTATATATTTAATGGTACAGAATTCTTTATTAAAATGATCTTTTTGTAGAGGAAAACTAACTAACCTATGTATGGAAAAGAACATAATTTGACTTGCCACGATTATTATGAACTAAAGTGTATAGCGGCGACTGTTGTAGTTGGTTTTCTGTAATATCAAATTATAATTTATTAGATATTTTATTGATCATTATGCCTAAGAAATTAATTTCATCATTAAGTCCCATCTTCATAGTACTAATTATTACAAGAGTTATAGTACTTATTGAATATTTTTGTTTATGAAATTCAGATAGCCTAAAAAATTGTTTCAATTTCTTTCCCTACCATTCCAAATGCAAAAATGATCATCTACGTAGTAATTTACGGTTTTTTTAAATTAAATAATAAAGCCTTTCTACCACTTTTAAACTTGTTTTTTTTTGGCATAACTTCAACGCCATAATATTTTATTAACGTTTTTAATTTTGTGTATGTCAATTATATGTGTATGTCAATTGTTAATGTAAGTATCATTGACATACACAAAAATATATTTACTTCCAATCTTTTCAGAATTTATAGAAACGTTTTTAATGCATCAGTGTAAGAAATTTCGTTTTTTTAACGTAAAACGTAAATTATTTGCTCAATAAAATTATGCATTTTATAAAAATCACAATGAAACATTTTTCATTGTGATTTTTACATTCAAATTTCAAATTTGATGAATTGAATGAATTGAATTTGGTGATTGAATTCATCAAAATTCAAATTTTTCACATTCAAAAAATAACAAATAACAAAAGACGCTATAAGACGCAAACAAAATGATATCATAATAAATGTACGGCAGACGTACTAACTTAAAAATGAAATGGTCGTAGCGATGCCAAAAGCGCGCGAATTTTAAAATTACCTTTTTACAAGTCACCTTATTTTTTGATTATAATAGGTGTTTCGGTCAACAATGTCGATTTTGCTAAAAGATGGCATTAGTAATACATTTGTTGATATAGACTAATGACGTCTATGAAGTTTTGAAGGGTAAACATATATCAATAAATCCAGTTCGTTATTAATTGTCATTGTGAAAAAAAACAGTTTTTTATAGCTTTGAATATGTCGAATTATGTAGCAAAAAAATACGTTTGCGGAGAAGTTTAATAACCTTTTTTCATTTCAAGAAAACGGCTGCTGAAAGTTATCGATTGCTTTTTGAAGCTTATGGTGAACATGTTCTAACTCAAAAAACTTGTGATTTTGATATAAAAGACAACGGGAGTCCAGGACAGACGAAAAAGTTTGAAGATGCAGATTTAAAAGCATTATTGGATGAATACTCAACTCATACGTTGAAACAATTAGCAAAAGCATTGAACGTTGCCCAATCCATAATTTCCGAACATCTACACGTATTGGGAAAAATCTACAGGGAAAGGAAAATTAGTTCTATATGAACTGAATGAAAGAGGCATTGAAAGGCGAAAAACCACTTGTGAAATTTTGCTTGCCAGACAGAAAAGGTTTTTTTGCATTAAGTTGTGACAGGTGATGAAAAGTGGATCTATTTTGACAAACCAAAGCTCAAAAAATCATTGGAAAGGCTTTGCTGTGTATTTGGTGGGATAGTAGAGGAGCTGTGTATTTGGGGAGGGGGGGATAGTAAGGGTGGTGTATATTGCGAACTGCTGAAACTTGGTGAAACGATTATTAGCGATCGATTCCGACAACAATTGATAAAATTGAACCAACCATTGAAGAAAAAACGACCACAATACGCCCAAAGACATGATGAAGTCACTTTCATCATGACAATGCTTGGCCCCTTGTTGCAAAATGTGTAAAAAATTAGGTATTTGGAAAACGTTAAAGGCCCACCCCACCAGCCAGACTCACCGGACTTAGTCCCTTTAGACTACCACTTATTTCGATCGATACAGCAAACTGCAGAACACTGTACTTCAGAACAACACTTCTTTATACACAACACATTCTTATAATGTGAAAACTTAGCTTGATGAATGGTTGGCCTCAAAACCAAAAGTTATTTTGGTGCGAAAACTATTCTTTGACAGAAAGATAGGAAAAAGTAATAGCTAAAGATGGCCAATACTTTGATTTATAATGGTAATTTTTTTATGGAAATAAACTCTCAAATTTTGCGTATAAATCGACATTATTAACCGAAACACCTATCGGTAGTATTATTTGTGTACGCTTCTAATTTTTTCAACAAGAACTTTTGTCAGCTCTTCTTCCCAATCATCTATTCATGATATTCATCACTTTATTAAAGAAAATATTTGTCTAACTATACTGAAAAAAAAACGATTTGAAAAGAAAATATTCAAATATCCAATTAAAATAAATATAAGTTTTCTTTCAATTTATTCCTCCAACAAAAAAAAACGGTATAAAACAAATTTAAAGTGTATCTGTATTAGTAGCATAAAGAAAATCAAGGAAAAACTTTACACTTGTTCAAAAGTTCGAGTTTCCGAACAGCATTTGTATTATTTTGATTTAAACTTCCCCGACAGTCGTATACTTTTTGCTCGTCCCAGCTTCCACCGTAAGGTTCCACATTATATAAAAAGCATTTCGGAGCTTTATTTCTATTATAAGCATTAATAAAGTTATTCGTTCGTAAAATTAATGACCACCTAAGTTTATTTGCACGCAAATTAAATTAAGAATAGCATTTAATTTTAAAACCGTGTAAATACTCGATATCTCTTTCTTAAAAAATACATAAATAATAAATTAACAAAAACAAAATATTGAATAAGAAAAATTATTATTGCAAAGTACCGATATTAATACCAAAATCCGCAACTTAATTCTGGAGCTATTTTGACTATCTTTGACATTTATTTATAAAAAAGTAATGCAAATTTAATCTTCAAAATAATCTTTTTCACTTTCGCCACTTTTCAGGCAATTATCGAATCCCAGGTAGAAAAATCTTTGGTGATTTTGATGTAATCAGGCTATTGACGCTTTTTTCAACTTCCTGGAGAAATGGGAAGCGCCTATCAACCATGTGATATTGCACATATGAGAATCCGAAGAGATCAAATCTGGAGAATACACTGGATGCGATAAAAAATCTCCCAGCCCAACTCGATGATCGTTTCCGAAGTCTTTTTTGCTTCCTTTTCTTCCCTTGTCAGTTTATAGCCTCTTTCTTCCCGTGCATCACTAACACGAACCAGAACTGTGGTTGAAATAGGTTAGTAGTAACCATTTCACCAGTCTGAAACAACTGATAATTCATGATGCCCAGCGGGTCCCACCATGTATCAATCCACATTTTGCCTCTTTAAATATCGTAGAGAATCTACTTTTCGTCAAAGGTCACAATTTTATGCAGGAAGTTCTTTTTCTTGAATCTGGAGAATGGTTCTTTTTCTTGAACATTTAGAAATGGTTTGCTCCCATATATTACACCATGTTCCAATGTATAGCCAATGTATAGCAGTGTACGGCAAGGATTTTCTTCTAGCAGGGCTTTCTATTCGTTAAAAAATTCCATTTAAGAATTGCGGGACCCTTTCTTACAAGTAGTTTAGAAAGTGAAAGATGGCGCATAACTAACTATACGGCGGGGAAAAAATATGTTTCGAATAGGTTTTGCAGTCAATAACGTAGTAGCCGAGAATTAATATTTCCAAAACGGTTTACAAAACAGACGTCACTCAATATCATCTCACACAAGAGACATGACATTCTCTGATTGAAAATAAATCAATTCCAAAACAAAAAAGCGGTTGTCATTGTGTGAATTAAAAATTTCGGTCCCTTAAGAGAGTCTGGAAGATTCGACAAGAAATATTTATGATAAAAAAAAATATTTAGAACAGTTAAATATATTCATTCAATGACATATAAAATCAACCTACTATGGTAAGATGGATAAGTAAAACTATGTAAGGATAAGCAAATTTACATCTTACCTGATCATGGACATTGGCATCATTATCTGGACGACGCTCCATAGAATCAGCTGGTATATATAGAATATTTCTGATTAAAATCAAAATTCTTTCAATGATAAGACTGTTTTCATCCCCTCGTAAAGTATATTCCTGCAAAAAAAAAATTAATCTTTAACATGTATTTGTTAATGAAATTTAATATCATTTTCATTTAGTTACTCTTATATTTAAAAGAGCCGTTCAAAGTGTTGTTGGCTTGACAAAAACACAAGCTCTTCAATACATTTAGAGCAATGACGTTCAAACCTTTAAATACCTTCAGCATATTGCGATTTGTCTAACTCTGTAAAAGAATAGGTTGTCCCAGTTTTGACTTAATCATCTGAAATAGATTCGATGATTAGGCGAGCTATTTGTCATCAGTCTCAGATTTAGAAAGAGGAAGTAATCGTTGGGAGCCAAATATAGAGAATACGGAGCACGTGGAAGGAAGCCATTTCGAAGCCTTGATCAAGCTTAAAGTTCTGCAGCTTAAATCTTATTGTAGTAAAAAGCACTTTTTTTGGTCAGATGTGGATGCCGAATATATATGGTTAATAGTTTGCCCGGTGATGGTCCTGTCTTCTATCAGGTAATCTATGAGCAACATCACGAAAATCCAAGAAAACCGCAACAAAGGCTTTTCCTGAAGGTAGAATTGTGTTCGCTTTCTTTGGTGCGCTTTCATTGTTTAGACTGCTCCCCCAGCTCCTCATTGTTTAGACTGCTACTTCGTCTCTGGTATGTAGTTTTTCACCTACATCTGTGTAATTTCATTTACTGTTATAAAACGATGAAGAAATTCAAAAAAGCAAAATGGCGTGTTTATTAGAATGCGAATGGCCGGCTATTAACAAGCCCACCCATCGAACGGCAAGCTTTTTCACACACAAAACATCATGTTAAATCACGTGCACCTCTAATCGACGATCATTCAATACAACATTGAGCATGTTTGTGACGATTTTGTCCGTCATAACGGTTTTAAGATCCCCAAACACGAATAATGGTCATTTTATGGACAACCATGTTTAAATTCAACAGCCTGGTTTTTTACCATTGAAAACAAAAAGACAATATTCCTTTACTGTCCAATCTAATTCTTTTTATGTGTCCGTCAGACTTTTTATGTGTCCCTTCAGAACAATGTACTTTGTAACAATGTTTATGAATTCCGCAGTTGGTTCCTTGTGAAAACTTTTGAAAATAGTAGGATTTTATATGATACACTTGTACACGTGAAACATTAAAAAGCTACAAGTGTACCATTTAAAATCCTAGTACCTTGTAACAGCTTAAAATTGTGAAACTAAAAACACGGGTTTGAAACGTCCCAGAACGCCATCTAACGAATCATATTCGCCGTTATCAGTCAGATGATATTACAAAGATCCAAAAAGATGGAGGTCCGAAGCGGTTAAGTCTGAAAAATGCTGAAAATGTTTGAAACGTCACAGCACGCCATCTAACGAATCATACTCGCCGTTATTAGTCAGGTAATGTAACAAAGATCAAAAAAGATGGAGGTTCGGAAAATCAAGAAAGGGGTCAAGTCTGAAACATGCGCCGGTTACAATAAATCTCCCCGCCTAACTAAGTGATCGTTTCCAGGGTCATTTTTGCTGTATGTGGCCGTGTGTCCTGAAGCCAAATGACTACCGTTCTTCCCTTGCCAAAATAAAACCTTTGTCTCCCAGAATATCATTAACATGAATCAGTTGCTGCTTATAACGGTCAGTAATTCGACCAGAATGGAGCAACTCAGAATGCACGATGTCCAGCTGATTTTATCAAATACACAGCAATTCCTTTTTGGAGTGATAATTTTCTTTTGAGGTACTGGTTTTGGGTCCACCGGGATTAATACTCGATTTTCGCCTTTTTGTGTCACAATCACAATCTTATGCAGGAAGTTCATTTTATTGAATCTGAAAATTAATGACAGTATTCTTAACTGTGAGTTCATAGAGGACCGACACATCTCCTCTTGATTTTTCCTTTCGTTGTGTAAAGGGTTAAAAATAACTTGCGGTGTTGCTCCTGGTAAGTTCCTGTCTGAGCTCTAGAAGTATACTTCATCATCGCATTTTTTTTTGTTGTTCTTGACGTTCTGCATCATTTAAGTTATTTCCAGTTCAGAATTTCTGGAAGTTCTGAACAAAACAGCCCTTGTTCAGTCCAGTGTAATCCAGTTATCTCCTAATGTCGCATTAATGTCATGAGCCGAGCATTTTTTTTTAGTTGAAAAACGAAAAGGAAGCAGTGCCTCAAATGTTGTTATCCGAATGACATTGAGTGTACAGTTGATTTGTTAGGTTATGATATCGTAGGCTATAAGAAGATTCCTCCTTGATGACTTCTATCCGTTAGACAATTCACCAACTCATTAGCTGTGACGAAGATTAGTCTGGTTTAAAGCCATTACTTCGTCACTATTTATACAGTTTAGAATGTATTACTGTAATCAAGGTCAGAAGG
Organism: Cosmopolites sordidus; assembly: GCA_031761425.1. Classification (NCBI taxonomy): domain Eukaryota; kingdom Metazoa; phylum Arthropoda; class Insecta; order Coleoptera; family Curculionidae; genus Cosmopolites; species Cosmopolites sordidus. The sequence goes on along the minus strand of JARFXV010000160.1, from coordinate 532,011 downwards.
GTCGACCATCACACAAGCAGTGGTTCGAAAAAGTATTGCATTGGATTACCACTGGAAGCATCCGGCTTCATTCGGCTTGGTTACCGGCGTAACAATGGGTCGAAAATTGTTTGACAATACTCAACGTATCAAATATAGTTCTTCGAAATACACAGGAAATCTACGAACAAAATATCGAAATACTACTTCACTGGCTCGCGCCACTACTTTCTTTCGATAAGACCCGTTCAAACAAAATAAAGGCATTAAGAGATTTCAGAGTGCACGTGCATATAACCCGATGATTGACACCCGCGTCGTTTCGATGTGGACACTTGAGAAACGAGGCGAAATTGATTTTTTTTCAAATTGTATTCACAGTAGGCTCGAATATTTTATTTCGTTTTCAAGTTGAAAGACGGCGCCTTAACCATATGGCAGGAACAAATTTTTATTCGTAGGGACCGAGAATTAACTTATAAACATACCATAATAATTAATCTACAGAATATTTTTACCGAATGACAACTCTAAATTCGAACCATCAAGCAATTATAACTTTGATAATTCCAATACCATAATATATATACATATATACACACACACATATATATATATATATATATATATATATATATATATATATATATATATATATATATATATATATATAACTTCAAGTAATCCATATATTAAAAAGTAGGATTAAGAAATAATCTTACATTATTAATATTTACCAGTAGTCCTTATGAAAAAACACCTAATGAATGCTCAATTCAAATATAATACATAAGGAAAAAACTAATTACAACGTAATAACAAGGGAATCGATTCATTTTACAAAACGTAACACAAAAGATCTCAAGACAAAGCTTACAAGCCCTAACAATACACTCCTCTCTGGAGAAGAACAAAAAAAAAAGAAAAAGAAACCTTAAATTCGCCCCCCAGAGGCTTTCTCTAAGCGCTTAACTTGCGATTTAGGCTTTTAATAATGTCCCCATAAAACTTTAATTAATTTACTTTCCAGGTCCTTTATCTCACGTTCTTTATGCCATGTTTCTGGTTTCGGTATTTGAATTATGTCTCGAAAAATACCCACCAGACATAAAAAAGGAATTCGGGTAAACGTAATTGTGGAATGTAAAAACGGCATATGAAAAGAGCGTTACTTTTTTCTTTCAAGTAAAACAGAATAGTAAATAATTATTCAGAAGACATTGTGGTATTCACCTAAATAAAGGGCTTTGCCACAAAATACCAAATAATTTGTTTTTAACTTCTCGACTAGCGTTTCGCTACCATGTTGGCAACATAGGAGACGATTCAATCGGTTTGAAACATCTCTTAGTGATACTAACATGGTTAGTAAAACGCGCATCGAGAATATAAAAGTGCCTTGATTTGGTAAGTTGTTTTTAACATCTCAAAACGCGTTTCGCTAAATGTTAGTATCATCGGGTAATAATTCAATATATTTGTATCTATCTCGAATCTATTTAAGAATAAATAATGTCCTGTTGATGCTAACATGATTAAAGAAACGCACGTCCAAAAGATAAAAAAAATTATTTGATTTGGTCAGCTGTTTTGAAGTACTCGGTGCGCGTTTCGCTAACAATGTTAGCATCATCAGGAAATGATTCAATCTATTTGAATCTATCTCAAATCAATTTCAGATTGATTTTTCCAAACTTTTATAAGTTCCTTAACTCCCAAGTCAACTACTTTTTCCCGTCTTCTTCAATATCTTGCCTCCTACATCACATATAGGAAAATAACTATCGTAAATTTAACCAACGATTCTTTACATTATCAATAAAAAGTTTCCTTAAAACATCAACCCAAAATGCAAGCATTTCCGCGGAAAACAGGCCAGAATGTTTATTTTTATTAATTTTTTTTTTATTCAACCATTCAAAAAAATACAGTTTTCGTTTCAATATCAGGTATTATTTGAAAATGTAATGTTTGTATTTTTATAAATGTATATTTTTATAGCCATTTATTCCATACGTATCAGCATAAATACAATTTGATTTTTGACAAAAAAAATGGAAACTTGGACTTATTGTCATTTAGTAATAAAATTCAAAAAACATTAGCAATAATTTTTTCCCGAAATTTTATTTCCCTTATTTTACCTTATTTTCCCGAAAACATTGAAAAAGTCCTGGTATAATTCTCATCCGGTTGGTAGCAGCTTCTCCGAGAAGCATATTGCGAATAATATGATATAAGCGTATCGTGATATTATCATATAGAATACAATTTTCGTTTTAAATTCAATTTAACACACACCGAAATAATTGTTGTCGCAACAACCTTTGTGGTTGGAATCTTCTCGTTAGTCAATGCTACTTCTCCACTTCATTGCCACTTCCATTTTGTGCTGATTTATAACGTGATTCTTAATTTTTAAAGAATTTTTTAACAATGTTCATTAGTTTACCTGTAGTTAATTCATTAATAACTAATTATTATTTGCCAAATATGCTTTTATATATATACAAATATTTAATTTTTATTATTTTATATGAACAAAACTTCAAGAAAACTATTGTTGAATGTAACGCCACCTCGCGCTTTCATTTATAAACTAAATAATTTATCTCCCAGATTATCTGATTGTCCCAGCAATTGCCTTTTAAATGATTGCAAATTGAGGAAAATCGGTTTAGGCAAACGGACATTAGACGACTTTTTATCTAAATAGGTAAAACTCCCCCCACTACTTTATTCGCGAAGTTACGACAAAATGTCATAAAACGAAGTTGTAGGAGACAGTTTTCTAATTATAACTGAGAATTTTTCTTACTCGGTTAACACTTGAAAATGCACCAAAAAAATGATTTTTAAAAATGTTTAGCTCGTCACGCCCTCTTGCGGTCGTTTTAGAAGCTTAAAAATATTTTTGGTGAATTTATCACGATCATTTTTAGTACAATTTTTTTTCCCCAAAGCTGTGGGATAAATAGTTTTTAAGATACGGCCGCGATCCATCCTTAATGGGACACCTGGTATATATATATATATATATATATATATATATATATATATATATATATATATATATATATATATATATATATATATGTATATATATATATATATATATAGCTCCAATAAGCCTCCTATCAGTAATGTACAAAGTTTTCACTAAGATAATAGCTAAAAATATTAAGAAAACTGAATGACGCACAATAAAGAGAACAAGCAGGATTCAGAAGTGGATTCAGTACAATGGATCACATACAGGTTGTACAGCAGGGCATAGAAAGGCACAACGAGTATACCATGCCACTGTGCTTGGATTTTATCGACTACGAAAAAGCATTTGACTCCATCTCAAAGCATGTGATATTGGATGCACTGCTTAGCCAGGGGGTAAATAAAGCATGTGTACACCTATTAGGATCCATATATGATGGAGCTACAGCGACAATTCACCTTGATGATCTTGAAATGGGAATTAATGTAGAACGAGGTGTACGGCAGAAGAAGTATTTCGTAAACTGGATTGGGAACAGGATGGTGTAAAGATCAATAGTGCAAACTTAAACCATCTTAGATTTGCAGTTGATATCGTTCTCCTTTCACAAGACCCAGAGGAGCTGCAAAGACACATACAAAAGCTGCAAATGGCTGGTGAACCATTTGGTTAAAAAATAAACCTTAAAAAGATTCAGGTTATGTTCAATAAATTCGCTCAGGGCAGAATAATTTCAGTTTGAGGAAGGGATTTGGAGATTGTGGCATTTGGCAGGCTCAACATAGTCTTTAACAGCAGACTCCCGTTTTGCCTGAAAACAAAAGCCTTCGATCACTGCGTTCTACCCGTTATGATATACCGAAGTGAAACATTGACACTCACATTGCAATCAATTCAAAAACTTCGGGTAGCAGAGAGTGGAATGGAAAGATGTATGCTTGGCATTGCAAGACCAGACATAAAGCCCTCAGCATGAATCAGGAAACAAACGAAAGTGTGTGACATCATTGGAAGAGTAAATCAACTGAAATGGGGATATAGCGAGGCGATGGGACGAAAGATGGACCAAGGTAATCCTGGAGTAGATACCGCTTGATCGCAAACGTCCGCGAAGAAGACCGAAAGCACGATGGACTGATGACATCGTTAATTGACATCGTATATTGAATCCGAGTGGCAGAGGAAAGCCCAGTAGATCGATACGGGCTGATGATGACGATATATATATATAAGCCCATGCCTTTTAATCGTCACATACAAACCTGGACTCTTGACAAAACACTGCCTCGATAGGCCTGTTGAAGTTTTGGAAAAGTTTTCGCCGCCACAAGTCTGTACAAAGCTAGCGCAGTGTTACTAAAAACAGTTGTCACTCATATTCAGAACGCCTACTAAAAAATCCTGTTGACGAAAACAATTTTGACGGGCTAGGAGTACTGTTGGAAATTCGAAGTCACGTTGAAAACGCATCAGATGTGTACATTTCAAAGGCGAAGTCAACATTGTTGCTAGATCAAACCCTACGCCACCAATCTCATTATTTTATTTACACACTTCCTAATGCATAATTTTGGCTTATTATACAGGGACACAAAAACAGCAATAATTCTTTTATTCAAATGATTACGTTCTAAGCTATCTATATCTAATTTCAGTTTACTAGTATGTGCCAATACCAAACAAACAGCAATTAACCGAATCTATGGCAAATTAATTTAAAACTTTATCGTCTCGCTTCCATAAATAACAATTGAATTTCGATTTCCCTAATTAACGATACACGCTCGTTAATGCAGATAAAATTGGATAATTACGACTTTGATGCTGGCCAGACTGACCCTGTTAAAGTCCGATATTGAGCTGGTTTAATCAAAAATAAATCAGCATCAGAATGTGTTCTATTTAAAATAATGATCATACTAAGTGGAATAGTTGGTTTCGATCATCACGAAATAATGATGCTCGAACGGTAAAGGGAAAAGAATGTAAGCAAATGGCTCATTTAACATATATCATGTGGTACAGTAACTAGACCCTCTCTACTAAAAACGGAAATAATTTAGGTCGATAACTAAAACATTAAGGGCAATAACCAAAAGCGAATACAGTTTTACTAGTTTTAATCAGTTAGTAAGCAATAGAATTAAGGGGGATAAAATTTTAAAAAATAACAGCAACTAAAAAATTTCTAAAGTAAAAGGTGAAGCTAGTAGCACGCTACCATTTTGTTTTGGCGCCATTTTTTCGTGAAATTTGTGACAGTTTGGGTTTAGCAGTAAAATTGTTGTAATTTACATTAAATAAGTAAGTCAATTATTGCAACTGAACGTTGCGAAAATATCCTAGTCGCCAGGCGACTTATAAACCACCAATTTATCGTTTATTCAATCAATTTCAAGAACTTTCAAAATTTCAAGAATAATTGGAAGAAAATCCCAAATGTCATTTAAGTTAGTGTAAGCAACTAACTGCTGATCTACAAAGCCTTGCTCAAGCTTATATGGAAGTATGAGATTCAGCTTAGAAAATAAACCCTAATTCCAAAGACATACTGGAAGGCTTTTAATTTATAAAAAAAAACGTTGTAAACGAAGACCTTCGTCGCAAACTCAGCGTAACAGGAATAACAGAAGAAATTAAAAACTAAAGTATGAACTATTTCCAGTTGTTGAATACTGATCCTAGTAGGTTAGTGCATTGTTTCTCAACCTGGGGATCGCGACCCCTAAAGGGATCAGGAATATGGGGGGTCGCAATGTGTTAAAAAAAAGACCCGTATACGAAACATCGTTTTTATTAAAGTATTTTTAATTTAAAAACAAGTGTTAAAAAATTAACTATTACCAGGAAATAATAACCTAATAAAATAAACTGAAATAAAGTAATAGCCAAAGTTGTTTGAAATGATAATTTAATGCGACGGTTGCTTTGGTTTTTCACATAAGACTTTTTCTTTACGTGGATTGCAAACACACGTAGGCAAATTATTTTCCAGCAGTGGTAGCTCATGGGTTTTTAAAGTGGGAGAGCGTAGAAGAAAATAGTGCTGCTGAAGATTTTTTTTTACTTTCCCCTTTCTCCTTTTTACTTTTCATGCTATTGAAAACCTATACAGGAGGTGAACCAGAAAACATTAAAATTTTGTAATTACTACTTGCAAGGACATTGGAGGATGGGTTGTTGCTTGTTGCGCAGATAAAGGAATGAATAAGTAGGTACTTACCGTTTCGTAAAGAGTAAACCATTCAAACAGTTTATTGTAACTGCAAATCACTAGAGAAAATTCGAAAAATGTCGACAAAAAAATTTAAATTATTCATTGTTAACTGTTTCAAATCAGACACCTTCATGTTTGCAATTAAAAATTGATTATTTTTATTTAAAAAGTACTACTCAGTGTGTACACGCGAAGCAAATCCCAAATCAAAACAAGTATTCGCGAATATGCCACGCGAGACGTATCAAACGCCCCGTACCCGTCAAATCAGCATTTAAAACTAATTTCCGATACGCCCGGTCGCAGAGAATTTACGTCCACATCGCATGTTTCAGAAAGCATTTAAATCCCCGAATTCTGGCAACCAACAAAATATGTAATGCCAACGATATAAATGGATGTGGCGTACGGTCGATGGAGGTAAACGTCCGACCAACAAGAGTGGTCGGACCAAATAGGGTCCAATTGGGTCGGTCCAACCAAATTGTGGCGAGAGGATGGAATTTTTATTCGCATTATTTGGGTGATGGGTCGGCAGATGTACTTCTACATTTGGAGATTTTAATTTTTAATATCTTAAAATGCTAATTGTTTACTGTGATAAATGTTAATGTTAAATTGTTTACTGTGATAAATCCTGGAGGGCGGCGCTCCAACGCCCTCCCTCACGAGCCGCCACTGTTTTCCAGTGATAACAGACGATTTTTATATTTGGTTTTTAAAGCCACCATAGACGATAAGCTTTTTTCACATAAGTAAGAAGCAGCGAAGGGGATTAATGTTTTCAAAGCTTCCGTTACTAGGCTTTCGTATTTACATCGTCGTACTAGCCAAAACTTATCTAATTCTTGGGTTAAAACTTCTAGTTGTAGAGTTTTGTCGGTCGATATTTTAATAAGTTTGTTGTGAATCTCAATAGGTAATTCAGCAGCTGCAACAACATTTTCATCAACCGGATTGAGAACCCATCTTTTCGACAAATCATCGTTGCAATGAATCCTCAAGAGAACCACTGGATGAAGGATACCCAGGGGTGAATTAAAAATGTTTTTCCTTTATAAATGGTCACGTTGAGGGGATGACTTTAAGTGGGGGAAAAATTTTTACTATACCCACCACAGATTCCCCACCATAGCCATCTTAAGATGTGAATACTAACAAAAATATAAGCGTAGTTGATCTATGGGTATACGCCACCCAGTACTGTTGTTCTGTCAGTGCTTTTTATTTGTTTTTGTTGTTTTTTTTTCTTTAAATAACCTTTTTGCACAAATAGTGTGTTTTTTTGTCGATCTTGACACAGTTTGTGGTAAGTAAATAATAAATATTATATTTTCTATAGTATTTTTATTGAAAACTTTGATTTTTAATTTTTTTAACATTTATTTATCGGTTTCTTTCATTTTCTATTTAGCACAAAATGAACACGCGTTCTCGTACTCGTAAATTACGTAATAAATATCTGAAAGTACATTAAGTCCCCTTTTAAATGCCGTTGGAAGAAAGTTTCTTTCTATTAATTTCGCCTAGATATGATGGTTTCAATAGAACACCTCATTTTAACTTTTTTTTTATTTTTGCTGATTTTTTCGATGGTATTAGGAATACTATTATTTTTTGGAACATTCTATATAGTCTTTTTCTATAATGATTGAGGTTTAAATTAACAAAAAAACATATTAAATTGAATAATTTTATTAAAAGATATTAATAATCAAAAACATACTTCTGAATCCGGAAGCACAAGTGCTTCTCTTGAGGATTAACACCAGAATTTTCTAAATCCATTTTTTTTTGTAATATAATCCGGAGTTAAAGTGAATGCATCAAAATTGCGTTTTCAAGGTGAATAATCCAAATACCAAGCTTCTTGATAAAGGCATTGACTTTGTCTGTCATTAGCAAAATGTTTTTCTTACGGCTTTGTAAACACGTATTTAAGTCATTCAAATAGGAAAATATATCACTCAATCAATCAATAATATCACTCAAGTAAGCCAACAGTAATAAAAATCTCTCAATCTTGTAAAAACTCTGAAAATGAGGTATTTTTATCTGTAATAAGATTTTTAATTTATCTCGCAATTCAGAAAGCCTCGTTAGAACTTTTCCTCGCGACAACCACCTGGCTTCAGTATGGAAAAGTAGTGATCGTATTTGGCATCTATTTCTTCGCACAATGTGGAAAGCAATCGAGTCTGCAATGGTAGGCTTTTAATAAAATTAGCAATTTTTACGGCTTCTAACAGAACATTTTGAAAATTATCTGGCATCTTTTTTATAGCAAGCACACTTCTGAGAAAAAAGCAATGCATGCATTCCATATGTGGTATAATGTATTTGAATTTTACTATCACACCACTGTATTTCCCCATTATCGCTTTCGCGCCATCAGTACATACCGCAATGCATTTATTAAAGTCCAAGTTTTCGTTTTGTGTTGCATCAATAAAAACTTTAGAATCCTTCGTCAGTTGCACGACCAGGGACTGATTAGCAAAATAGCTAATTTACTTTAATTGGCAATAATTGCGCCAATTAAAGTTCGACACGTCTGTTGACTCGTCGAACTGAATAGTAAAAAATTCAGTGAATTTAACCTTTTCAATTATTTGATCGCGAACATCATTGGCCATTTCATTAATACGTCGCATCTCGTTTTTAACTGTTTTGCTTCTTCCGAACTTATCATCACATTGACCATATCAATGGCAGCGAGAAAAATTAGCTTTTTCGCAATCGTGTCTAGCTTAGACTCTCTGGCCACTAAATAGGATGCTTGAAGTGCTGAGGTCTCATTACGGCTTGATTTGTTGATAGCAATTTGTTGATTTTTCCAGACGAGTGATTTACGTTCGAAAAATTCTAATGGTTTGTTTTATAAAGACGTGTGTTTTGTTTCCAGATGCCGGACTAATTTTGAAAGATTCATGCTTTCCGCGCACAGAACTTGGTAAGAAACAACAAAACACGCACAATGAATTCATTTTTAAATATGTTTCATTGTACAATCTAGTATTTTTCTTTACTGTTTCACCAGATGTAGACGATATATTTCATTTTGCCACAAATTTGTCAATTTTATTACATTGTAATGAACTGTTAATATTAAAAACAAACACATAATATATGTTTTATACGACTTTTTGAATATCCACGTTCTGTCGCAGGTAATTACGTGAATATTCATCACTTGTTCATTCGTAGTGACATAAAACGTAACCGCCATTCCTATAACCACAAGTTCAGTATGGCATTGAAAACAATTCACCGTCAGGTCCTTCGGTAACAAATAGAAATGAAGTAGATATCCAAAACTATTTAACGCGCGAAAATGCATCAACATACAAAAGTGAGATTTAACTCAACTTTTTAGCTAAACCAGTCTTAACTTAGTTCCACAATTAAAATTGGCGACACAAAGACAGATTTTCCGAATAATGAATGCCTAAAAAGTGCTTACGACTGTTTCACCTTTAAGTTGACCCACAAGCAGTCTATGTCTATGTCAAAATAATTAAATCTATTACTGTAGAACTATAAAAGCACAGTAAAAAAAATATATAAAAAAAATGTTAATTAGTTGGTAAATGCAGAAACATAGAATAGTTTTAAAACAATATACTTACAATTTCCAAAATCTTGCTTAGCCTTGTACTCAGTACAGCCCAAACGGCTTCATCGGCAAACGCTTCCTTGTAGTTTTGGAGATGGCCTTCTATTTGAAGATAGAAATTTCGTATGGTTTTCTCAGCTGGTAATTCTTCGTTCCATAGAATAAGAGCAGGGGTGGTTAAATTTACTATCAACCTAAAATGAAATGGAAAGAAATATTAATATTATTATTTATATTATTGACAACGTCGCATCGTATGTTTTGTCGCATCGCATCGTTTTTTCAGATACCCAATTTCGGGTCTAATGGAATTCAATTTTTTGTTTCGTTGGCCTCTTAAGATATTTTTTGAAAATGAAATATAACATTTTATAGCCATTTATTCAATACGTTTCAGAATAAATTTGATTTGTTAAAAAAAAAATTACTTACACATTAATGTCGTTTAATGTTAAAGTTTAAATTGCGAGCACTAATTTTTCACACTACAACATATTTTAAACAATTCACTACACATTTATATATATATATATATATATATATATATATATATATATATATATATATATATATATATATATATATATATATATATATATATATATATATATATATATATATATATATATATATATATATATATATATATATATATATATATATATATATATATATATATATATCGATTCAGCTGTTTCCCTGCGTTGGGCTCGAGCCCAGCTGACGACGGCTGTGAGGCCAGAAACCGGTCCTGGGAGGTACTGGTCTCGACGTGGTGGCGGCGACTGATTTGAGACGAGCAGTGGTACGTGGAAGTACGGATGAAAAATTTCTGTTTTTCAAATATCTCTCTCCACGGCCTCACTACGCTATCCTTTGAGCAAACCTTATACCTACATCCAAGGTTGTGGGAAGAATGTATCGCGAAGTTTTTGAATGCCGCGAACATTCACCGTAGGATGGCGCGAGTTGCATTGAGATTGCGACCCGCCATCGATATGACCAGTTGACTTGGTCTTCCTCTGTTCGTTTCGATTCAGCTGTTTCCCTGCGTTGGGCTCGAGCCCAGCTGACGACGGCTGTGAGGCCAGAAACCGGTCCTGGGAGGTACTGGTCTCGACGTGGTGGCGGCGACTGATTTGAGACGAGCAGTGGTACGTGGAAGTACGGATAAAAAATTTCGGTTTTTCACATACATATATATATATATATATATATATATATATATATATATATATATATATATATATATATATATATATATATATATATATATATATATATATATTAAATGAAATGTTCGAAATGTCCACCGTTTGGGTCTATGAAAGTAACAGTAACTAGTTTTCTCGTCCTTAATTACGTCCTAATATATTTCTAATGTGGATGACAGGTTTCGGTTTCAAATGGAAGTTAAATACACGTTTAAATACACTGACATACGCTGAAATTAATTTTGTCGCCAACACTATTTGTCGGGGTGATCTCCATTAGTCAATGCGACGTTGTCACTTCGATTTTAGCTGAGGTTTGTTTTAACAATGTTCATTAGTTAATTTGTAGTTTATTCGTCAAGTAATAACCAATTAATATTTACCAAACATGATATTACACATATTTGGTTAAATTGTTAATTCTTATTATAGTTTTTTCATTGGTAATTTAATAATTTTGCAGTTGTTTTTTGCGGAAACCCATAGGTTCCATTAACTTCTAATTATTCGTCATTAATAATGTGAAAGATAAACTTTGAGTTGCCTATTTTAAGGTCCTCTTTTAAAGCTTTAATGATGACACTTGATATATCCAAATACAAAATATACATTTTTTTCAAAAAACTAGATAATCAGGTAGTCGAACTAGTATCAATTATTTAAAAACATTGCTTGAATGATTTTCAATAATTGACAATATCAAAAGAGTTCCCCAATTATTGTCTCTGCGATATTTGTTAACGTAATCAACCTAAAAAGTTAATAGGTTTGTTCTAAAAGTACTCAGCTTAACAAAGAAAACAGAAAAATGTTTGAGAATTTATTTGTAATTTGTCCAAGTTGGAGCCAAATCCAACGAATATGATGCATGTGGAGTCATTTTAAAGCGTCCGTGTGTGCAGGTACAAGACGTGTGTGCAGGTACCGTGATGAAATAGCACTTTTTTACCAGATGTAGACATTTAACATAAATAGTACCCTTCAATTGGTCCAACAGTGAAGCATAACAGTCCACGCTGACGGTACTGTCTTTTTCCAGGTAGTCTATGAGTACTGTATCACGTGAAAGTAATTTCATAATAAGATCAGCATAATATTGGTCTGTTATAGTAACCCACTAAGTAAATAATGAAGAAAAAACTCAAGTCACTAGAAGTTTAGCTGAATTTCATAAAATATTGTAGAATATACCAAAAAGACAATTTAATCCAAATTCGTTAACTGCAAACGGAACCTAATTTTTATCTGTTTACGATTCAAGCAGTGGACCGACAATATGAGAACAAACGTTTATTTTTTCCTAACTTTTTTCTCATCACAATATCATCCCAACCAATTCCCGAACAAATGAAAAAGCTTTTTGTCTTTGGCGATTTCCGTTTAGTTCAAATAATTTTCTTCGGGAATCAGAAATCAATTTCCCGTGTTTAAAACGTCGTTTCACGATCGACTGAGTGGATTGGTTACACGTAAACCACGTACGGTTTGATAAAGTCGTATTATAGCTTTATGATCCTGAATCAAAATCCAAAAAAAAATATAGTTTTCCGTAGACGAACGTTGAGGGACTGTAACTTTAAAGTTGAAAATGAATAACGCTTTGGAAAAAGTGGTTTGGGGGAGGAATTCAATTTAGTTCGTGGTCATAAAGAAACGGAAATAATAGTCGAATTTATTTTCATTCTTGGTAGTTTCACAAAATAGTCTCGACGGAAACTATATAACTCTAAGTCGATCTGGTACTCTGAAAATTTTATATGAATATTGGATGTGTTTTTGAAATTGTTGTGATTTTTAGAGAAAATCTGACTGGATTTACATATAGAAAATTTTCCTTATTCCTAAACGGAAAAGATTGTCTTTCCTATTACCGGGGTATTATAGAAAATATAAACTATTAGTCTGGGAATATCACCGGATCGTCCCGTGCGAGATGGAACTTTGATATGTTGTAAACTGGGTTTATTGATCTTGGGTTGTTGATTGCGGATGTCTGGTTACTGGATTTTCCAGTAATTATTATGAGAAATGCAAGTATAGTTGAGAAGTTGAAAATAAATGACAATTTCGAGCAACGGCCCGCTATGAAATTTTGTTTCAGACTTGGGCAACAGTATGACGGACATTTTTTCAAAATTCAAAGATTTAAACAATGTGACTTATTCTAGTTTTCAGGTGATTTAAGGCAATTTTTGAAAGCCGAAACGCGACTGAAGATGACCCTTGTAGTAGAAGGCCTTCAACTGTAAGAAAGTTATTGAGGATATTTAATGTCTTATTAAGACTATTTTATTTCCTGAGGTTATTTAATTTTTTTTTAACGTAATTTTTTTAACATATTAGAGATATGACAGGACTTCTAGTTCATTCCAAAATAAGTGGTGAATTTGTCGACTAACTTTAAGGTGGGGTTTTTAGAGTTATTGTTGTGTCTATCTAACTTGTTTTCTTGTTTGTCATATTTGTTTTTTCATTCAGCTGGTAAATATTGGCTTTGTTCAAAATGACATAAGGGGAATGGAAAGATGTATGCTTGGCATTACAAGACGAGACAGAAAACCCTGCGCATGGATTAGGGGGTAAACAAAAGTGTGACATCATGGGAAGAGTGAAGCAATTGAAATGGAGATGGGCAGGCCATATAGGGAGGTGATGGGACGACAGATGAACAAAGGCAATCCTGTAGTGGATACCGTTTGATCGCAAACGTCCGCAAAGAAGATCGAGAAGATCTGGTTATTTTATAGCAAGATAGGAAAATTCAGTAAGTTCTCGTAGCGACAATTGATGAGGACTATGAGGTTGCACAGTAAAGGATATCTATTATTTCTTATACTTTTATATGTTTTGATGGTTTTGAAAGTCTCCTCCCCATAGTTGAATTATATTCCTTTACATAGTAACTAGTAATTGAGAAATGAAAATATAGTTAGTTATAGTTACCACAAACTTCCAAAGTCTGCCTTGTTTCATTCATAACCTCTTAATTTTAATCTGCAATTCTATTTGCATTGAAGTGCTGTGAAGAGTGGATAAACCGTCTCCAGAGCTGGGTGGCTTTCCAAGGCAACTACTTTGAAGGAGACAATATAGAATGACAGACAGACAATATGTCATTTCAATTGAATATCAGTCTCATTACGTTATTTAAAATCCCCGTATATATTTGTAAAACTGTGTGTCGCCATTCATAATATAACTAATATATTAGTAGATTATATCCCTTCATATCAACTAATCATAAAATTTGTGTCCGGAATTTCGAATATATTCGAATGAGTCTTGAAAATATACACTAGGTACAACATCAACAATCCATACCAAAGAAAACGTATATTTGGTCCAAGTCCTGGTACTTAATGAACGAAGAACTGCAGTAAAAGTTGCAGATGGTATTGTACTGGTTTTTTTAGACCCGAAAAAGTTCGCAAATATTTATGACAGAGGAAACTTAACTCTATCACTCTGATTCAGAATCAAAAATCTACACAATATTGAACGACGCCATTTGAATCCACGACTTTGAAGATTTTTATGTTCTTTTTGTTAATTATTTACAAAGTGTGCGCAACATCACGAACCAATATAATGCTGATCTTTCCGAAAATTCGTAAAGCAATAAAAGGAATTTTTATTTTAATTTAGCTAAAAGATGCATCGGAGGTACAATCGGAGGCAAAACTTAATACAACTGTGCAAAAATTGGTTCTAAACAGTTTAAGTCACATAATGTGAAAGTTTGGAACGCTTGATAGCTTTTCTTTGTATATTTGTAACGTGTTTGACTTATGTTAGTGAATCTCCATAAGATCAAGTATCAAATTACGATGACTTTAAATTGCAATAACATTTGAACGGTTTAGTTAATCGATTTTCACAGTGGCTTAAGGATTAACTAAAGAATATTCTGTCAAATTTGTAAACGTTTTATAGCATTTTGACATACCTCCGATACATCCTTAAAGTTTAAAATATTTATCATTAATAATTATTAAAAATAAATAATATTTAGATGTTTTAATTAATATTTATGTATTATTATAAATTCAATATTCGTAGTATAAAGATTCAAAAGTGTTTTTGGCCGAGATATTCACGAATTTGATTATCAATATGTTTTCCTCCGATTCTACCTCCTGTACATCCTTAAGCAATTTGCTTTATCAAGATAACTCTAGTTATAAAAGTTACTGCCTCCTTATTTAGGCTCATCTTACTCTACCTTTAGAGCATATTGTATAGATAAATCGACCCCCACATCCCGAATAAATTTACTGTAAATTACGTTAAAATGTGTAACAAAAATATTTGAGGTAGTTATTCACTGTTTAAAACAATTTATACGTGGAGCGTATTCCTCGAAACATAGGCTGTTGTTATCGATAACCTCAACCCATCTTTGAGCCAGTAACTTTATTCCTGTTTGGCACCATTGTACATTTATTCCTGTTTGGGTGTCTTAAAATTGACCTAATTTCACGTTTTTTTCACCCATTTTAACATTTTTGTTAAAAACCGTCTTATAAATAACTTGATGAAAATCCATTATAAATTACTTTTAAATAAAACTACAATGTTATACGATTTTCACTGAATTGTATTATTCCGACCTGTTTCGCCAACATAGTGGATTCTTCAGATGTTGAGTATAAACTAAATTACTTCCATCTAATTAGGGTTTGACGCTGAAAATTCCTGTAATTTATTTTTATTGTCGTGCTCGATTATAGCCCACACTATTTTTACAGAGAGAAAGAGGAGTTAAATAACAAGTTTAATAAAGGTAAATTGTTTGTTTCTAGTTGATCATTTAATGTTATATTTAAGCTTTTAAATTTGAATTTCTAACGATTCTAGCCACAGTTTTTAATTTTTATTTTCTACATACAGTATTCTAAAATTATCACTTATGGTCATTGCTTAGCAGATGTTCCGAATAAGCTAAATCGGTTCTTTTATGTACATATGATTGTTTCTGTTCTGATATTCGTTATTTGAACATTCTGCCAGTTTGATCGACATAAGCCTTTAAACAATCAGAACAAGTTAACATATAGACTCCTGACTTTGTTGTTTTTGATATATTTGCACAAACTATTGTTTGTTTTAAATGCTGCTACATAACTGTGTCGATTGGGAAATTTTGTTATTTCATTAGAAGGTTGTCCTACGTAGTTTAATAAAGTGTAATATGAAGGTTTATTTAGAATTAGTGGAGAAATTTCCGCTAAAGCTTTTTTATATAACTTTTTGTTATATAAAATATTATCTATTAGTTCTGGTTTATATTTATTATGAACTTTTATTTTTTTAATAATGTCTGAATATTTCGCAATAGAATTGTCTTAATACTGAAGAAGAAATGTTTATTTGTGGAAACAAAAAGCTGACATAGGAGTGAAATCTGAGGAGTGAAGTATAATACTTTATTTATAAACAAAGAAAAAGGTACAAATACTTTTATTAGACTCTAGTATTATAGAATATACAAAGGTAACACAAAGAAAATTCGATCTGAAATATTCAGAAAACACTGAAAATCAAAATAAACATTATTGACATATACAGCGGTAACACACTTTGAATACTTTCAAGGAATGTGTATCAAATACTAAACCATGTCTCTATCTTCACATAAATTCTACTTAAATTAAATTGACTTAAAACCAAATAAACGCATCATTTAAAATTAGTTATTAAACTCGAATATAAGTAAGGAAAAATATTACACACTACATTGCAATATATTTTTTTAACGTTAGTAAAAAGTTTCGCCTGTTCAAGGGTCCTAATCCCATACATTTTATAACACTCCTCTAAAGCAATTCCACGTTCCCTCGCCCAGTATGTAAACAACACCAGGCGTACTTAAAACCTTACCGCAAGCATAACTCGTTTTAGGTAAGCATAATAATATGTAAATCTTGAAATATAGCTTTTCCGCCTGCACTTGGGACTATGAAGTTCCGCGGTTTCAGACTTAAGAGTTGAATTTTTATAATTCAAGTTTATGGTAAATATAACTTTGAATGTTTAATAAAAGGGTGAGCTTAACGGGCCTAAGTTTTGGTAGAAAAGACCCTCCAGAGTTTAATTTAAAACTTAATCATATCCATATGTATTAATATTGTTGGGGTAAAATAATAAGATGCGAGACGTAAAGTATAGTTACTTACCGGTTAGTTACCATCCTAGATTTTATCATAATCATTAATCAGATGTGTCTCTAGCGAAAGATAACAAAAAAAGCAAAAATATTGATAACATAGGTCTAAAAAAAATGGTGCTACCGAGACTTAAAGGTTATTTTGAAGTATGGTGTCTAGCAACACTCAGTAACATTACTGTAAATAATCAAAAGTATTAGTTTTTAATCAACTCACATTGGCAATATTTTCTTCTCGATAGCCATTTAACTTGAAAATCAAAGACGCTGATAAACCGTGGATTCCAATGTTTGCAAAATGTGTAGTGAACATGAAAGGCAATCTACGAATGGTAAAAGAAGTTAATTGAAGTTTAGTGTGCTTTGTTTGATTTTTTTTAGTTAGTGTGATTTGGAGGTAAATAAAAAATCACTACGATGACTGATATTTTTGCTTAGTCTAGGTACATGGTATTAACCGAAAAAAAATACCTATTCCGATCTGGTATCTGTTAAAAGGCCTATTTCTCATTCAGAAGACATCTCTGTGGCTTGCCACCTTTTTGTGGCTTGTCTGATCTTTCAGAAACAGAATGCAGTACGTTCGAAGATAGGCAGGCTTGCACTAGCGAACAAAGTGATAATTTTGAAGCTACGTCGTCAAAAACCCTACTTTTTACTCCAGACGCTTTAAGTGACCTTATCAGGGACCTCGACCGTTCAAGAGAAAGATCAAAACTGTTGTTATCCAGACTCAAAGAGAGGAATTTACTTTCTCCAGGTACAAAAATTTTGTGTATCGTACTCCAGAAAAAGAACTCCGTTTTTTGTTCAGAAAATGATGTTTTTTGTAATGATGTCGGTGGTCTTTTATCAAAAATGGGTTTCTTGAATCACCAGCCAAATGAATGGAGACTTTTTATAGACAGTTCTAAGCGAAGCGTGACTACATAATTGCAACATAATGGCAATAAGCATGGTGCGGTTCCCATTGCTCATTCCACTAAACTATAGGAGGACTCTGAAACCATATTGTTGGCACGATATTGTCAAAACTCAAGTAACATGATCATAAGTAGGTTATATGCGATGATTTAAAAATAGTAAACTTTTTATTGGGTTAACAGAGCCGCTACATGAAATTCTCATGTTTTCTCTGTCTGTGGGAGAGCAGAGCTAAAAGCTGCTGCTTAATCGGCGATTACTCAGTTTTGCCACAAATTTGGACGTTTTACAGCCAGGTTTACAGGCGATTACTCAGTACAAGATCCTTGCCAGTACCTTCACCATCGTTTGGACAAATTTCTTGGTTCAACCTTAGCTGGCAACAACCTTGGCTGTTACAGTAAGAAACAATGGGAACAATTTAATCAGGACTTAAAAACATGGAAGAAAGGTACCACGGTCGATGAGATGAATATATGAGGGGTGATTGCTGTTGGAGTATCTTGCGTGAATGCCTAGAAGAAACTCATTCGAAGAAATCACGAAACAGAAGATTTTTCCATGTTTAACGATGTAACAAAAGGTAAAAAATATAAAATAATCGTATTTTTTCGACATGCATCATATCTCGAAAACTACACATACATTTAGAACCAGCATAACGAGCATACTCAAAAACAGTTTTAGTCTTTCGGGTACCAAATCCATTGTAGACCTGCGTAATGTATACAATTATATACATAACTGTACTATGATAAATGTAAGGTGCATTTTTAAATTAAACACAAATATCTATTAATCCAAATTTATTTTCTCTCCTTCAAAATAATCCCTCTCACTGCAGTATAATTATTCCACACTTTTTTCCAGTTTTCAAAACAGGTTTTATACTCGACTTCTGACATTGCCAGAAAAAAGTCAGCGAACTATCTTGAATGGCTTCTATAGATTGAAAACGCCGTCTACGAAGTGGTTTCTTCAATTACAGTTACAGGAAAAAGTTACACGGTACCATGTCTGGGAAATATGGTGCTTGTGAAACGGTATTTGATTGCGGTCTACGATTATGCGTTATGCTGCTGTAAAAACCATGAATTGTTTTGCTACAAGTCTAGACGCAAATGAAGCATAACGCTTAAATAATATTCGTTATTAATTATTATGGACAATACAACGGCAATCAAAGAAGACAGTTAACATGACTTTGATTTGTGACTGGCTGTGACATGGTTTATTCGACTTTGGTCCATCTTTCGCGCGATACTCGTTTAATTGTTAAGCTATTTCTGGATCATAAGAATAGATCCATGTCTCACCAGTAATTATGCATTTCAGAATGTATGCAATCATCTAAAGCAAGCTTCTCTTCAGCAATTTCAACAAGATCCTTTTCAAAAAAATTTAGTGCTTTCGCAACAAGAAGATAAGACACGAGATAAGCCTAAATTGTTCTTCAAAATTTGTGGCACTGATTCAAATTATATTCCAGTAATATCTATAATGCATCTACTGCTTAATCAGCGATTACTCAGTTTTGCCACAAATCTGGACGTTTTACACCTAGGTTTACCGGAGATTACTCAGTACAAGATCCTTGATTTTGTTTCCTTAATTAATTAAAGTGCAAAGTCTTCCTGAACTAGGTTCATCATCAACTGATTCTCTACCATCACTAAAGTTCTTGTACAACATGTAAACATTTTTTTTTATTATATCTTCATCGCCGTAACACTTTCTTAACATTTTTAATAAATCGACACAAGAAATTTCGTTTTCTAGAGAAAATTTAATGCAAGTCTATTTTAAAAAATCGCCGGCACATTTTTTTTAACAATTACAAAAGATGTTATAATTTCTAACTTAACAAACTAAATGATATGAAACTTCTGTCAGATGTCATACAATCATACCAACTTAAAAAACAAAAGGTTATATAGAAACGTAAAGCACGTAGTTTTTTAAAACAATTCTTACTTTTTGATCATAACAAAATATTGGTAAAAATTCACTGAAAATATATAGAAATTTGCCATAAAAATCAATGCTATAAGAGAGATTCCTTTCTAGTTCGCTTTAAACGTGTGTTACACCTAAAAGTGATTTAATCTAACGATCTCGAAAAGCCCACTGTTTAAAATTTGCACAACTGTTCATGCCTCCCTCAAAAAAGTTATATTCTTAATATTATTGCCTGACAATAAGCATAAAATGTTAAAGTGAAAATAGTTGCTTCTATGAGACTGCTAATTACCAAATTCAATTCAATTGTCAAATTCGTCAATTACATGACGGAGTTACTCTGAAATGACCTAGTATATACTGATTAAAAATTGATTGAAAAATAATAATTAAAGCATACAACCGAAATAAAATATTCATTTCAATAATGTTACATAGACACGGAAAAATAATGAAACTTTAAAAATGATATGAAAATAAAAAATGAAAATTTAAAGAATACTAGTGCCATCTGTTGAAACAATATATAATCTAAAACCTCTATAAAACAAGATCACCATCATTAGAATCGATCAACGGATTGCCAAATTATAGCGCTTAAAGTGACAGTACCATTTGTCACCTCGTCCTAAAAATACGATGGAACAAAGAGCTAATATTAAATTTTATCTGAAGCTGGATAAAACTTTTACAGAAACATTTGATTTGATGAAAACAGTTTATAGTGATGATTGATTATTCCGTACACGTATGTTCGAGTGGTATAAGCGATTCCAGGATGACGATGATGGCCAAAAAACAAAAATCACGATGAGTTGGTGGTAAAAGTGCGTGAAATAATCGAACACGATGTGAATTCGACTGAGATGGACAACGGAGAAATTAAATACGACCAGACATGATTCCCTAAATTTTGACAAAAGATTTAAATAAACGGAAAGTCTGCGCTTAAATTTGTTCCTCATGCCTTAAATGAGGATCAAGAAATTGCTGGAACGAAACTTTGCAAGGATCTTATTAAAATTATGGGACAGAACTGCACATTCGTGGAATCGATTGTAACTGATGATAAGACTTGATGCTTCAAGAATGATCCTCAAACAAAGCGTCAAAGTGAAAGCCTATGTGGAAGTTCCCAGACTATCCGAAATCGAAAAAATTGCGTTCCCAGAAGTCATGAAAGAAGAAAATTTTTATTTGTTTTTATGGCTCAAAGGTATTATACTTCGGGAATTCGTTCTACAGGGTCAAAATGTCACTGGTAAACATAATCTGGGTGTTATGGAGCATCTGTTGAAGAGAATCGTTCAAGTCAAGACCCGTTTGGCTTTTGTTACAAGATAATGCACCATCCCTCAGGACCGTCATTGTTGAACTTTTTGGCAAAAAACAAGTCTGTTTGCTGCATCATCTTCCGTATTCGTCCGATTTATCCCCGTGTGTCTATTTCCTATTCGTGAAACTCAAAATAACCATAAACAGAACATTTCATGACAGTATTAAACAAGTCCAAGACGCTGTGATGCGGGTCACTGAGGCGAAACTGAACTGAAATTGACTGCAACAAAGTTTTCAAGAAAACTAAAAACATTTAGAAATAGACGGTTTCTATAATTGCACTTTGGCAATTTTGTAGTGCATTTTTGACCCTTTAATAATGAATGTTCCATCAAAGACCGCTTCAATTTACTGTATAGTTTGAAGACAACCTTAGATCTCACTTTGAGAACCCTAAATCATGTTTCTTAAAGGCTACTGAAAAGCTGTACTGGGATATGATCCGGATTATTAATTATATATGATCGAGTTATAAAGTGAATAGTAGACTGGTAAGAATAAAACAATGAACATTATCAGAAACGTGTTTCCAAAAATTTCTCAATGAGCAACATTTTCTTGCTAACAAAATCATATTTTGTAGCACCTGACTCCATCATGGGGGATTATATCAAATAGCATAAAAATATATGTAAATAAACCAATGAAAACCAATTCACGAAACCATTATAGAGATATTACTTGAAACATTATCAAAAGTATGGGAAATCCTGGAATAAAGATTTGTCCAAAATTAAACAACAATATAATATAATATAATATAATATAATATAAATATAATATAATATAATATAATTTATTAAGAAGACATACAGTTAATCAGTTAACAATACCGAGTCATATATATTTCAATGGAATAAAATTATTCTCAATGAGACAAAAAAATATTAATAAACAGTTTATTTTAAATAACAAATATATTTGTATAGTTAATGAAAAACCAATGGCTAATAAATAATGCACTAAAGTTTCGATTTATTCCTAAAGAAAACACTTAAAAAAGATAAATAAATATTCATTAATAAAATTGACAGGTTTTAGTTATTTTCTATGAAAGTAACGCAAATGTTCTGTTTTTAATTTAAAACGCTAACCAAAGAGTATTACAAACTCATTCAAAGACTACCAGAAACCCAAAAAAACTACAACAAATTGTCCTCTATACAAATCACATACAGTAGGCTATATCAGTTTGTCAACACAAATACCAATCAACAATTTTTTTTGAAAACAACAAAGCTGCAGATGTATCTTCAACCATACATTTATAGGAAATAATAGAATTAAATATTATTTCAAATGAAATGTTTTATATAATTCGTTCTATAAACATTTTAATTTTGAAAATCAGAATAATGTGAAGAATGTCATTTCCAATAAATTGCAATATAAACATACATAATTTAAAGACTTCAATATTAATAAAGGATAAAAATTCAAAGTGGACACCAATCTACAAATAAAACATGATTTTATCATAATTTTCCTTAATAAATGTAATATTAATTACTTGATATATATGTACCGAAATATTTCATCTGTAAATGTGACAAAAACACATATTGTATTAAATCAAACTGATATTAATCATACCCAATTCTCATTAAAAATACCAACAAACATTTTACTATATACATATTAATATAAAAATAAATTACATAGTGTAAATAACATCACAGATGAAATAAATGATTTATAAAAAAAACAAAATAATTACCCTATAGTTACTACAAATATATATCAGTGATCAATCTTATTAAATTGCTTTTTATAATGATATATGGCACACTAAATAATATATGATAGAGTATCGCAATTTATCACATTGACTCTTTCACTATTATCTATGCTATGCATATGAAACAGTCATTATTAATCACTGGCAATATCAATAACATTATTAAAACTTCGATATTAACAAACAATTATAATTTCTAATGCAAAATACCCCAAAAAATTTGAACAACAACAAATCCATAAATGGGCATTTGTTAAGTTGTATAAAAACTCTTACCTCAACAGAACATCAAACAAATCTGTTTCTTCCCAATATCCTTTCAAAAGAGGTAACAAGTCAGTTTGCAAGACTTTTGTGTCGCCTAACTGTCTTCGGATATCGTGGCTATCATCGTCTCTTCTCAAATACCGAATCAAATCCTTTACAGTTTCCAAAGTGTTAGAATCGGCATAATATTTACTCGATTTTACATCAAAATATCCCAAAGAATTACAAGCGGCCGCTAAATCAGCACTCAATAAGGATGACATCGTAAAAGCACTGCACCGTTTATGTTGTTAAACACTATTTAAAAAATTTAGCCCTCGATAATATAGCCCTCGACAACTTGTATTTGTTTTCAAAACATGAAGCAGTTTATATTTTGAGGTTACCTTAACAAGATAAGCGCGCCAAAAGTGACAGCACCATTCTCAGTGCGCCAGTACTGTGGTTAAATTTCTTCTTTAAATTTACTGGCATACTTCCAATGACCATTTAACTATTGAAATATTGAGAGTGAGATATAAAAGTCAATTGTTAAAATAGAGAAAATCTTATTAATTTAATTTCGTTGTTGATGAAATGGTGAATGTTTTGTTTCACTGAAATAGAAGGATTGACTCTAGATTCAAGTCATGGCATTAATCTTTCTATATCTGGTTTTATACAAGAAAGGTTTTATACAAAATTTATACTGTTAATGTTCTAACATATCCTTCTTCTTCTTAAGGTCTTATTTAACTTTCAATCGAAACGAAATTTACTGGAGTAATAAATTAGGAATCTTTTCTAAATAATAAAGGATTATTTTCGATGAATTGGAATGAATTAACTAACCTTTGCAAAAAATGTATGAAGGAGATATTCAACGTGATTTGTGACGATGACAAGTGTACTTTATGACAGTTCAAATATCAATACAGTTTTAACTTTTAGAATACCTACTCAAATTATTTTCTGAACATTTTTTTTAGAATTTTTGAAAGTGGTATTAAATTTCATTTAACTGTTATAATAAAAATAATATATTTTTAGTGATCTGTTACTTATTTCTTCCTTTTGCTTTAATCGATATATTATATTTAGTATAAGACATCACACTACGTCTCTGTGTCACACTAAAAATAAAAACAGGAAAAACCACTAAAGATTGGTTTGGTCACCCTGCACTATGTCGACATAGGTAACACGTACTCGTCATAGTGGACAATACCTAATCCTGATCCGGAGGGCTTAGTATCAAGATTTACGACGTCATATGTTTTCGGTCAGGTTATAGGGGCCTCGCAGGACTGTGATTTCTTGTCAATGGCCAAAGCAAATCCCTCCTGGGGCCAGGGAATGTGTGTTACTGCATTGGATCTATTACAGGAATTCAGTAGCGGGTGTTTCTGGTTTTGTAAAATATGTTTTATTTCTTCTAAAATTTCATGTGTTATGAATAATCTTTATCATCTCCTATGTGATATTATTTTGAGATGGCATCAAAAACGCAGTAAAAAACATATATTAAAATATCTGAATTAGTAAAATTTCCAAAAAATAAATATTTTCATAAAATATATTTTCACATAAGGATCAAACTCGATTTAAACTCTGGTTATATATTACACACCGTTGTTTTGGTGCCGGAATATTTGGAGCTGGTTTCATACGAATTTGATGCCTTGAATTCAAATATGACATTAATTTTTGTCTAGGAACTCAAATTTCTAAATTATAACATTTTATTAACAAATATATGTTACACTATTTTAAGTTAAATCTATGGATCAAATAAAAAAAACTACACACGGAATTTTTATTATTATATTATACAAATATTATTATATACAAAGATAGAGAAAAAAGTTATCCATGGAAGCAACTAGTCATTGAACATTTCAGAAGCTTCTTTTCCGTGACATTTTTGAACATATTTTGGAACAGTCCTTTTTTAAACTCCAGCAGTAATCTGCCATCATGTGCGTATCTCATCTTCCTTGGTAGCGTTCCTCCATAGTTTTAATATCCTGGTGAAATATTTCACCTTGTTCCTCACTGGTGTCTCCTAATTTTGAGGAAAACGGTTTAAGTGCAGCGGCGGTTCGTGGGGGAAAAAGCAGGTGGGGCACGTGTAACCAAATTTTGGAATAGGGATAGGGAAATGCGTCGCAACCAAAAATTTTATATCTTATTATCTTACACACACTTTGCTGTGTAGAAATACGAGTGTAACTGTCAGACATCAAATTTTCATTTCATTTTTAATTTTTTAGGCGGGGCACGTGCCCATGTTCTCTTATGGACCGACCGCCACTGTCTAAGTGACTGTGTAAATAGTGCACCTTAAAGCTCATGTTACCCCCAAGGAATCTGAAGCTGTTAAGCATCTTGTTACCAGTTGAGCTTTGTTTTCAGTTTTGCGTTTGCCCAGAAAATTCTGACATCTACAACAAATGAAGTTCATGCTTTTCGCTCAGCTCATCGAATTTACGAAATCAGGATTCTTAATGAGTTGTCTTTTTTTGTAGGTTCTCAAATAATCCTGCTTTAATTTTTTCCGTAAGTTCAGCTGGATATACAATGGAGGAAAGATTATTTTCTCTCGTCCAACTAAGGGGTCGTTAATAACATTTTTTTCCTTAACGTCCATGTTTTTTCTCTTAGGCCACTCTTTTCTAACCTAGTGGTGTATTTGTCTCTGCTATCCCAGAAGCGCAAGAAGCAAGAATATTTGGTGTGCATTTGCACCCATACTTGAATATATTGAATTGAAAAAAGCAGTGCTAGATAAGTGGATGTATCTAAAAATGTAGAGAGGATAGAAAAAAAACTTATTTCATATTAAGATTTAGCGCCCCAAATTTAGCTAAAATCAGTTTTAAAATCCTAGGCATAAAAAAAAAATGTTTTTCTTGTCTGTGATACCGATGTAATCATATTACCTATTATCGTATATTACTTCATATTTAATACATATACCGCTATCATAAAAAAAATAAGGTGACTTTTTAAATAAATCAGAAGGAATTTAAAAATTAATAATAATTATTTATTCTACCAAATTAATTTGGTCTGATACAAAACAATGCGCCTTGACTGCATTACACTTCTAACGTTATTTCCAGTCTTTGAAACAGTTTGCGACATACGTGGCGTGGTGGATTCTTAAATCGAGGGATCAGGAAAAAGTAACGCCGTACCATACCTAATAAATATGGTAGTTGTGGAGTGGTATTTATTTGATGGTTAGAGAAAAATTGACGAATAATTATTTTAGTGTATGGTGTGATATGGTGATGTAAAAACCATGAATTGCTTTACTACAAATCTGTACGATTTTTTTTCGAATGGACTTTAATACTTAAACTGCAATTACTCAGTACGAGATCCTTCATTTTGACTATGCTTTCCTCATTGGTTGACGTGGAAGGTTTTCCTGAACCACACTTCTATTTTTTTTTGTTATAGTTTCACGTCGTAACACTTTCATAATAGTATTACCGTATCAGCATAAGAAATTTCGTTTTATAAACAAAATTTAATGCAAATTCTTTGCTCGATAAATTTATCCGGTTTAAAAATCACCGACAAAGACTTTTAACAATTAAAACATGCTATAATTTTTAAGTAAAAAAACGATATTACTTAAAACTTCTGTGAGATGTCAAGGAGAGTGAAACCAACTTAAAAAATAAATAAGTGTATTGATATGTAAAACGCGAGAATATTTAAAACAAAAGTCACCTAGCAAATAATCAATTCAATTTTTTTTTTAATTCAATTTATATAATCCACTGTAAATCCCAACACCTCCCCACCATTCCTCCATATTTTTCTGAACTATAGATAATAAACAGTTAAATGGAAGAAAATGCGAACTTGATTGAGCATTCAGGAAACTAAGAATTTTAAGATGTAACTAAATATTCCAATATAAGACTGGTGGTTGGACTATTTATTATAAGGAGAGATAGATTAAAATTTAAGGAAAAAATAAGGATATACATACCACTAAACATCAAAAAAAGGTACAATTATCACGTCCACCTAAACAGTGTCGGGAATTTTCTTTAAAGATACCTTGATATCATTCGACGGTTCATAATGGTCTAGTTAGGGATAGAGAGTGTCATGGTAAAAGGCGCCAACTCAGTGGAAGCCGGTCACCTGTAATATTTATTGGATTTTTTTTTAATTCTTTAACGGACATGTCTAACTTAGAGTATGGTGAGCCAGATCCCCCATGTATTTTTTGCCAAACTTTAACCTTCCCGTTGCTATGGTACACTGGTGGTTTGCCACAATAGCATCTCACTCTGTTAGCAGGGTATATTGATATTTGACCAGTATTTACTATTTTCATGTTATTTATAATAATACTAGCTGACCCGACAGACGTTGTCCAATCCAAATTTTAACAAATTTGTTTGTGATCGCTTTTTTCTGAAAACTTTTTCAAGACCATAACGAACAATACAAAAAAAGAAATATGCATATCCATCGTTCGAATCGTGAGTTCGAATTTTCCAATTTTTCGGGCAACTTTTCCAATTTTTCTTTTTCTAAAAATTTTATTAAGGACTATTATATGAACATAAAAAAAATTGCCAAATCGGCCCAGCCGTTCTCAAATGATGTGCTTACCAACGAACAGCATTTAATCTTTATTTATAAGATTAGATAATTATTGTACAGGCAACCAGTAATACACCTCAATATTAGAGCACGTCGTCAATATTAAATGATTTTAAATCGTGCGAGCTCCTAATTATAGAAGGTTCGGCACACTAGTAGTTCAATTATGTAAACTTTAATTAATTCAATTTTACATCGTTAATTCTGTTTGACATTGTCTTGCTGCAGACGAACCTACTCTTTATTGATCAAAGTCGGGTATGTTTAATGCTTCTTTGCATACATTAAGTCATCTTGCATATATTTGAAATTTGCTCGACTGCTTCAAATAGTCGAAGCCGGTTCAAACCAAATTACGATCTCAATAATCCACCAAATATAGCAGTGTGTTTAAACTTTTGGTAAACACTACAATACTTTTCAACTGCGTCTCTCAGCCCCACCAGGATCTGGAAGATATTGTATTACTCAATATTCTGGAATGTTGATGTTTAGAAAAATTTTGTAAATATATATAATACATTGGCTTCAGCCACTTCAAGTAGAGCTTCGCAATTCTACTCTTTTATAATTTTTTGGAATAATTTTTTCGAGGTTCGCATTGATCTTATCCTTTTAGACACCATATCGCATTCCTATGCAATCTTATTGCTTTATCTGCTAGGAATAGTCAAATTTCAAAATTAATTACCTATTTCCATAATTTATTAAGTTGGAATGCGTCCTGGAAACCCGATTTTGGCAAAAAAAAACTTTTCCGATGAAGTGCACTTCTATATTAATGGATTTGTGAACAAACATAACTGCGTGATTTGGACTGATGAAAATTCTCAAGTGATTCAGAAGTTACCTCTTTAACCTCAGAAAATTGGTGGGGTTTTTGGTCTGAAAGATTGATAGGGCCTTATTTATTTGAAGACGATGTTGGAAATCATGTTACTGCTCGTGATAAACGCTATAGGGATACGCTAACTAAATATCTTGGGCGTGAGGTGATAAATGTGGATATAGAAAATGTTTTCTTTCAAGAAGACATTATGATTGTCATACACTTTGCCAAACAATCAATTTATGGCAAAATAAGTGTTCTGGATGAATTATTTTGTGAAATGGGTCAACTAGCCACCAAAATCATGCGATCATAGTAGCCAGAAATAAACCCCGAACAATTCATGACCTTAAATTAAACATTCAAACCACCATTGGAAATATTCCAGACGTTATGTGCGAAAGATGGAACATTAGGTCCCCAAAACGCATTTCACCAGACGAATTTGAGGTGAACATTTGAACGATATTACTTTCAAAACATAATACAACTATCTGTTCTTCAAGATAAATTTAAAATTACCGGATTATCACTTGAAGTTATCATTGTGCCTTATCTTGAAGTTCTGACAGTCTTATTGGTCAACCTTTTATAACTTACTTAATTTCAGAGTATTTGAAAACACTGTATACAAATTGCATAAACTTATATATCACCATCTTGAAATTATTATATATTCCCGAAAAGGTTTCTATTTACTATGTCGTTTGTCTGGTGTTAAATTCTTCGGCATAATTAGAAAACAAATGGGATGAAATTTAATATGACGTAAAAATGTAATAACGGCCTGGCTCCATTTTGAAAACAAATATTGTCGAGGACATGATTACAAGGCAGAATCTTTGTAAAAGCCCCGCACGAAAAGAAGACTTTCCGACATAATTACTTTTTCAGTTATTTTCCAAACAGGTCAGCATCCCGGTGTTAATTTGATCATATTTGCAGTCGTATCGAGTAGGGCCCTAATTTGAGAAATCAGGTCACGTGTAGCCTCACGAAAGGGAACATCCCCTGACCAAAAGGGGAAAAGTGCCGAAGGCAACGGAGGACGGAGAATTAATATTTTATTAGAAATATTCGTCTTTTGTTTGGAATTCACGATTCTCGTCTAACCGTTATAATTAAGAAATTTCTGATATTCGAGACTGGGAACAGTGTTTTTACCAGATCATATATCAATTATGAAGGTAAAC
This sequence comes from Cosmopolites sordidus, assembly GCA_031761425.1. Lineage (NCBI taxonomy): Eukaryota > Metazoa > Arthropoda > Insecta > Coleoptera > Curculionidae > Cosmopolites > Cosmopolites sordidus. The sequence continues at coordinate 501,965 of JARFXV010000160.1, read as the reverse complement.
TTCTGGACTTATTGTTCTTGCCGTACTAATGAATTTTTAATTAGTTTGGTATCTGTTTTCAGTATTTCACTGATGATTCTCGGTATGGATAAATTAATCAAGACTTCAGGATAAATTATCGCTATTTGAATTAAAACATTTCCACATTAATAACGGTATCATAAGAATTTTTTTTCTTTGGTACTATACAAAATTTTTACTTTATTTAAGAGTTACAGTTCTTAGTTAAGGTTATTAAGAGTATGAGTTAAGTTTATTAAGAGATACAGTTTTAAACTTTCAGTAGTCGCGCACGGACTATCGCTCCGCACTAGTTTTGTTTCGACAATAATTTTCATTGCACTCTCCTGCAAGTGTTGCGCTTCTCAATACCTTCCAGGAAGAGCGTGTATTAGTAGGCGATTGAGTGAGCCAAGTAGCCATTTGAGGAGTAGTTTTGAGTTTTGATGAATAATTCGTGATTGCGGACTGAGAATCCTAGGCGACCACTGACGTAACAAAACATATTAATTTATTTTTCGGTGTTCTTTTGATAAGGTATGTTCTTTTCGCAATTTTTTGTTGTCACTGTTACACATATACATTTTTAGAATGGCGTTCTATGAAAAATAACAAGAGCGACTACATAAATGAATGAAACAATGTTTCTAATCCTCTGACGAAGATGAATTATCCGTTGATGAATGTGATGATACCATTGAACTGGATATACATGAAACAGCTAGAAAACAGGATATTTCAGACAATGAATTAGGTGTTTTGCAAGAAGCTGTTAGTCCATTTTTTAGAGGTAAAAATCAAACTATCAAATAGAGGAAATACTGTCTTCCAAAAAATGTGAGAACCCAATCAGAAAATTTAGTTACCCATTTACCCGGTTCAAAAGGAATTGTTAACACACTAAAAACTCCTTTTTCAATATGATGGTATGTTTTTCGAGAAAATTTATTACAAATTACTGTAGATAACACTGTTCAAGATCGATAGCCTCGAGAACGTGATGCCAAAACAACTAACATCGTTGAAATTCAAGCATTATTTGGCTGTGGTGGTGAAAGACAATCACTTGAACGCTGAATATCTTGGGAGTGTAGATATCTTGGGGGTGTATCGAGATATTTCGGCCTACTATGTCTCCACAAAGATTTCGATCTTACAGCGACATTTACGATTTGACGATTTTGAAACTCGCGAAGCTAGGAAGTCTGTTTGTTGATTGGCAAGGATTCTAGATATTTTTGAGATCTTAGAGAGAATGTAAAACTACATTTATATCCTTTCATTAAGTAACAGTTAACAAAAAATTAGAAGCATTTTGGGGTAGATGTATTTTCCCTCAATACATACCTAACAAACCGAACAAATATGGAATAAAAATGTATGCTCTTTGGGACCCCAAGGTTTTTTATACTTGTAACTTGGAAGTATATATCGGCAAATAGCCTGCGGGTCCTTGGGAGGTAAATAATTCCGCAAGTTCTATTGTGGAACGGATATATAAACCCATAAGAGGAAGTGGAAGAAACATAACTACTGATAATTGGTTTACACTTTCATCTTCACTTTTCATCTTCAGTAACAATTTATTAAAAAAACGTATTTCTGCGTAAACTGCCCAAAAGTGTACTGTAGATGGTTACAAGTTGAATTTTGTTTTCAACTAAAAGTTGATAATGCTCTCACATTCCTTCTGTTTGCGCTTTGTTCGCATAAATCAATACAAACTATTTTCGAAACTCCTTATTGTCTATTGATTAATATCGTCAAATCAGAATTATATTAAAAATTGCTGTGCTTTGCTATAATATATTAAATCCGGCAATAAGTGTATTGTTATCTCTTTATTTTGATCGTTCTATATATGCTTCCTTGCCAGGGCCTGATATTCCCGTATACCAAAATGCGTCCGGTTTGCGCATGACGTCACTCGTTGAGTAAAATTCAAATATCTTCGTTGCTAGACTTTGAAATTCAATTTAAATGCATTGTAATTGGAATTAAGACTTTATATTAAGGACAAATACTTTATGAGTGTGCGCAACAGACTACAAAATTGTATATAACAGACACGTACATAATTTTATTTGAATTTAAGACACTATTTACACAACAAAACAACTTCGATAGTTCGAATAGTTTTTATTTATCAACAAAAATATTTCGTTTTATAGATTAATATTATTTAGTACGAGTATTTGAAATGTATATAAACAAACCATTTCGTTTCTCAGTTTAAAAATTTATGTAAAAAATAATATACAGTGGTTACATAAAATTGCAATATGCAAATTGAATGATTTGTAAATATTGGTTTTTAAATGTAATATCCAGCTAAATTCGACATTTTTTGTCACAAATAAAATATTAATTATTCAACACACTTCTAGCTATATTTTATATTGGTATTAAAAATGACAACATTTTGTTTCCTAAATTTAAAATTGTACATATTTCTTAAGCTTATGTCCTTTGTGAATTAGCTATAAGTGTAATTATGTAAAAGTTTTAATCATCTTTCTTTTAACTAATTTTACACTTAATTTACATCAAATTATTCAAATAATTTTTGGTCAAGAATTCCATTAACAGACTTAAAAATTAGTTCAAGCTGTTTCATTTGTGAAGTCCAGATAGAAAGAAGTCCAGTCCAGGTATATTTGGACGTGCTGGGTCTTTCTACACTGGAATCGTTTAACTTGAAATATATATATCCAGCTAAATGTTCGAGCCAATCATATTCAAGTTCATGAAGATCCTCGTCAATATCTCCTTCATGAGCACTGTTCAACATAAGTGGATCATTTTTGGAGTCGAATTTCTTGATCATTGAACCACTTATTAGCAAATCTGGTGTATAAACATGGAATATTAGAAATATTACTACCATCACCATCATTACTATTTCTACCACCATCCCAACATCTAATCAAGCATAAATAAATAAAACACCCTACTTTTTAAAGCAACATATTTATAAACATGATTCAATGTTTTTTGGTTTAATTTCTATTTCAATTATTTTTCTCTTGTGATAATTACCTGGTCAATAACTAGGCGACGACTTGTTTTCTCTCCCTTTTTCAATTCTTGCAGATTGCTCATTCGATAATGGTTGTTTAGAACTAACTGCTAGATTTTGAGTCGGTACAACATCATTCTTCAATTCTCGGTAACTTTTTGCTGTGTAATTTAACAATTTACGTTGAAGGTTTTCCTTAAAAACGCTATTTAAAAAGTGTTTCGAACAAATACAAGCCCTTTTAGGTTAAATTTATCCTGCCTTTCTGTGGCATAGATCCACTTCTTACACGCAACTTTATTCTTGGGAAAATGATAAAACTTTACATCACAAGAGTTCTTTTTTCGACTGATTGTTGGAGTTACACCTAAATACAGCACAACGCATTGTTATTATTGAATATTTTAGATTAGCACCACACAAACGCCGTACATAAACTTCTAGTAAACTTGTTACATGTCAAAACTATGATGTTCGAATTTTACTCAATGGATGACGTATTCCCGCCAACAAAGCTCCGCACACCATGCGCAATATCTTACCTTAGTATTTATTATACTATGCTTCCATGTTACATCACCTAACCTAAGATTTTCATTCTCTTTAGTTTACATTAGAACTCTATATACTACATTTAACATTAGACAACACACATAACTTAATTATATTTTTCATCTCCCCTCTAATAAAACTTATAAATCTAATCTTTTGGGTTTGTTAATAATTTGGCCTGAAACCTTAGACTTCAAAATAGGTTTAACAGGTGGGCTTAAAGTGGATTCGTAACTAGAGCTAAATTGAACATTGTTGAAATGGCAATAATTGTTTTTTGAGGGGTACAGTGCTCCATAAACTTCTTTTTAATTTCCTTTACTTCTTGTTTTCCGTCTCTGTCAACGTAAACGAGTTATAAATATCTAATCCTTCCTCGTCAATTAGGCTTAAGAATATAACAATTTGCTTTTTATCCTTTTTAGAATCCAAATCGGTAGCAATCATAAACAAATCAAACCTTTGTTCAAATTTCTTCCAGTTAAATCCAGTTAAATATCGAATCCATAGTTCTCCAGGGCACAATATATTTCTTTTCCAGGGCTCAATCTAGTCTACCTGACAGCATGTATTGTTATCTCTTTATTTCTGATCGTTCTATCTATGCTTCCTTGCTACAATAAATATTCCATAGTCACAATAGTAATCAGATCAGATAATATCGGAGATTTTCCGAAAAGCACTATTTTTATAGCACTGCTTTTTAAGTACAAACCAAAGAAAAAATCTATAAAAGTTAAGGTGTTTCCTATTGGAATTTTTCTCTCAAATTGTAGGATAACAAAACTATAGGATTTGGGGAAGTGAAAATTCTTGAGTGATTGCAGAAAACTTTTATATCCTCTTCGAGTAACAGTATGGTGTGTATTATGGGCTCGAGTGGTAACTTTTTCATGAAAATGACGATAGTGAAACTGTACAGGTTAATGGCAAACGCTACCGCAATATGTTAGGAAAGATTTATGGCCCCAATTGAATAATATGCAACTTAACAGTATGTTCTTTCAACAAGATGGCGCCACATGACATACGGCGAGGGAAACTTTGGATTTGATACGGACACGTTTTTCTGACCGCGTCAGTTTTCGATATGGTGATATTCAATGGCTTGCAAGATCATGCAATCTAACCCCCTCCACTTTTTCTTGTAGAGTTTCCTCAAGGACAAAGTCTAGTCCAACAACCCGCAGTCGATTAATAACCTAAAGCAAAAAATTGCCTCAAGTTGTTAGTGAAAATGAACTGCAATTGTACCACATTGTTATTGAGAATTTTATGTAAATAATGGTCATTGGTAGAAACAACCGAGGGGAACATTTGGCAAACATTATTGCAAATGGTTATTGAAAACATAATTGACACGTCTCTATTTTTCGATAATATAAACAAGGAAATCCCGTAGTATCTATTGGGACACCATCTACTATCGATGATGTAGAGGTCAGTGTGGGAAATATGTAGAAACAACATATCCTAAATTGTTACAGAACAGTTCCAAGAGATAAGCGTTTGTTCAGGAGATGCTCATCCTGAATAACGTCATTTTATTTTACAAGGTTCAGGATTCATCATTACAGATTAAAGGGTATTACAGTTGAAGGTTTGAAATAAGAATTGCAATAATATTATTTTTTTAATAAGCGATGAAGAAAATTATGTAACAGACTAAGCATTGATCATTAGAATTAAGCAGATTCATTAAAACATTCAAAAATATCTTTCAAGTTTATGGTAAAAAAGAGCTTCTTTTAGTGCATATTTTTTATATGCAATATTATACGTTAAGAATAAAGTATCGACTGGGGCAAGTATCACGCTACCGTTTCCTTTTGACGCCATTTTTATTTGGTGACATTTGTCACACCTTGGGTTTGACTTTTGTGTAGTGTAGATATACAAGTCTTATTATGGGCAAATAAACGTTAAAGGAACGGGGTGAAATTGTTTTCTCTTCTTCTTCTTCTTCGTTTCTTCTTTACAGAAGAATCGTGACTTATGGAACCTCATTCCGTTCGCGTACTCTCCGGACTATTTCTCGCCAGCGTTCTCTGTTTCTGGCTTCCTTGGTTGCACATTGGAGAGATGTATCAGTTAGGTCTTTTCTGTCCATCTTTTTGGAGGTCTGCCGCGTGATCTAGAATCTTCCATCTGTCCCTGTACTACCAGTCTTTTCAGATTATCGCCGTCCCTGGGTTTAATGTGGCCAAAGAGTGTTAATATTTGTTTATGAATAATGCGAGATAGCCTTCATCAATTTCTTGAATAACGGATGCGTTTGTTCGTCCCTCAGTCTACGTAATCTGAAGGAATCGTTTCCAGCACCAAAGTTTAAAGGAATTAATGCACTTGAGGTCTTATTTTTTAATAGTCCATGTTTTAGCGAGATTTGGCAATACTGGAAAAACTAAGATTTTTACTGTCTACTTCTTTGTGTTGTGTTATATATTTATCTCCCCATATCATCTGCAAATTTCGCATTATATTTCTTACCATTTCGCCTTTTTTTCTGATATCATGAGTGTTACTGCCTTCCTTCGGGAGATTTCGTCTGATCGGGATGTACTCTGGATCAAAGGTCCAAGAACAGTTGTAAGCGCTGAAAATATTGCGGTTATGGAGACTTCTCAGAACCGATGATTCGACGATGTGGTTCTCAATTGGGAATTTCTCCACGCAGTTTTCGCAGGAAATGGAGAACGATTAGAATATTATTCAATCATAAACCACTTCCATCAAATTAACCATTTTTATGCAAATATAATAATTAGCGTTGATTATTTTGTAAGGTGATTTTTGAAGGGAAAAGTTTACATGAATAAGCCTTAAACTTATAGCAACTCAAGGCCAATATCCGTACGTAAACCGTTGCAACAACATCAGATATGTTAACAAACGTTATGGAAAATGTGTTAAAAAGGGCACAAAGGTGCATTGCTGCTAATGACTAACATTTGATTAACATCATTTTCGAAAATTAATTAACCCAAAATTTAAAAATGAAATAGACATATTGCAAAAAAAATCTGTTTTGTTTCTCTTAAAAGTTATAAATAATTCAAAGAATAACGGGACATTTGTCCAACCCCTTATATGTAATGAAAAAAACAAACAGTGGAATACAAGTAATTTACATTCTTAAAACATCCTGAAAGAAAAGAAGTATCAAAAGGATATAAGGAGCGTTGGAAAGTTACAGTTGAAGGTACGAAAATCGTTTTCCTGGTTTCGAACGTCAATGTTATTTAAAAGCAATATCCCAATATTCTTGATAGCAGGATCAAATTCAAATCCGAGATTTCAAAAGATAAAGCCCGTTTACCCAAGCTCGTCGAAAAAGGAGTTCGAAACTCTTGCCTCGGATATGACCTCTGCTGATTTTCATCTCGAGCCAGACGATGGGATGAGATCAGGCAGCAAGCTGTTGGAAATAATATAAAACTGAACTTGTTATTGGATATATAAGAAAATTCCTTTAAATTCTTTTTTTAAAGAATATAACAAGGGTTTATTTTCAACTGTTTCGATTCAATGGAAGCAACTATTTCGGCTTGGGTAGGTTTTATTTCGTTAAAGTAATATATATATATATATATATATATATATATATATATATATATATATATATATATATATATATATATATATATATATATATATATACACCAGTTATTTTTGTTTTAATTAATTATAGCAGCTTCTTTTAATGTTCTATGTTTTTTTACCGATTCTTTTAATACCGTTTTGGAATCATTCCAATTGATTTTATGTCCGATTTCCATTTAAATTTCCTAATCGTCCGGCGCCTCATAAAACTACAATTTGTTGTCAAGCAATGAAGCAATTCATGCAATTTCAAAAATTCGCTAGAAATATACCACGCGTAGAGCAAGATGTGGGGAAGTCTCCAGAAATGTCGACTCGATGACGGTCATGCACAATTAGAAATGTTGCCAAGTAGATTACGCCGAAGTTTGAAAAGCGTCTAACACATATTTATAGTATATATAGATTGCACATATCTATATATAGTATACTATATATCTATCTATACTACGACGTATATTTTTAAATTATGGCCGATTTTTAGTAAAAGGAAAAATATTATTAATATCATTAAAATATATCTTTTCCATATTACATACTTTTCTATACTTTTCTACATAATTTCCATTTTTGTTCAAACATTTGCCCTACCGCTCAAGAAGTTTTTGAATACCGACGTCAAATAAATCTGCCGCCTGTGAAGAAGCCCAATCCATGACAGCAGTTTTGACTTCTTTGTCATCGTTGAGTCGTTGACCACCAAGGAACTCCTTTAAGTACCGAAACAAGCAAAAATCTCTGGGTGTAAGGTGTGGACTGTAAGGTGGATGACCCAATTCCTCCCATCCAAAAGACCTGATTAGACCTTGTGTTTGTGCAAAAACATGTGGCCTTGCATTGTCATGGAGCAACATCACACCTTGAAGACAGTGGGCCACGCCGCTTGTTTTGTATGGCATGTCGGAGTTTTCTCAAGGTAACACAATATACATCAGAATTGATTGTTGTGGCTGTCGGAGTAAAATCAACTAACAAAATACTTTTCCTGTCCCAAATGACAGGTGCCATGATCTTCCGGGCTAAAATTGTCTGTTTGGCTTTCACTCTAGTTGGCAACAATGTGTGTCGCCATTGCAATGACTGTTGCTTGGTCTCAGGAATAATGTGAGACACCCAAGTCTCGTCTCCCGAAACGATATGGTCTAACAATTCATCTCCTTGATTGTATCGAGTCAAAAACGATCAAGCACAGCCCAATCTCTTTGTTTTGTTATCGTCAGAAAGCAATATTGGAATCCACCGAGAACAATTCAGTTTCTTTGAAACAATGGTGTACAAAATTGATCTTGAAACCTGTGAACATTCAGTTGTAACTTTGAAATCGTGAATCGTCGATTCTCTCAAATTTTGTTGTTTACATCACGAAGCAAATGTTCAAAAATCAGAGGTCGGCCAGGGCGTGATTCATAAGGCACATTAAATCGCCCCTCTTTGAACATTCTTACCCACTTTCGAACTTTACTGTCACTTATAGTATAGCATTCATCGTAAACCTCAAAAATCTGATGATAAAATGTCCGCTGCTTCCAAATTTCTTACACTCAAGAATTGAATTACTGATTGTATCTCACAGTCGGCGGACGACTCAATTTTCTTAAACATTATTAACTTCTACAGCTCAGCACACATATAGACTATACCGCTGCAAATGGAGCCTAAATGTGCGCAAAATTTGCTGCTAGCAGATGTGCAGGCGCACTGTGGAAATTGCGCTTCATTCTCACTGTCATTCACAAACGGGCCTTATTTAAAAAATACCCCTCGTATCTATATATCTATAGAAACTACAGTCGTCTATAGTTTCCTTATAAGATTCAAATTGTTTAAGACCTGTTCTCGGGTTATCCTGTACACTCTCACTTTAGTAATGTTTTCTGCAGACCTCATAACGTACCTTTGACAACGTATAGGTGTTGTTTGATTGTTTACTGAATCGTCTAACAGGACGATTTTGTGCACTGTAAAAATAACGTAGCGTACGGAACGTAGCTCGAACTGAGTACTCATTTTGATAGTAAAGTTTAATGATTTTTACACGTTGCTCAATACTGTAACTTTTCATCATAATTTGTCCAACATTAGTCCAACATTAATTATATTGTAAACTCCAAATCTGACAACTGTAGCTTCATCAAAATGACCAGTATACATTGTCAAAGTTCGAGCGCCCCTATTGGAAAACGGTGTATACACCGATTTATTGTTTTAGTGTTATTTATTTTAAATAAGTAAACTTCTTTCGTATATTGTATTACATATTGTAAAACAACTATAAATATGCCTCAATTCGA